>MU602780.1:32744-55001 GCA_025201865.1 Ramicandelaber brevisporus | reverse complement strand
AGATTGGCAAAAGAGGATATCTCCTCGGGAGGGGCTCGAACCCTCGACCTTAGGATTAAAAGTCCCACGCTCTTCCGATTGAGCTACCGAGGATGTTGTCAATCAAATGCAATGTAATGTGATATTTCTGATAAGATGGTGTGGTTGTAGTTTGCTTAAAACATTAAATCATGAGTTCTGACTACAAAAGTTCATCAATTGATTGATAGAGACTGTTGAATGTAATGATTACTTATCGAGGTTAATGGCACCCTTGAACTTGGCATACAGGTACACTTTCAGCTCACCCATCTCGCCCTTCATCTTCTCAATGTCCTTGACGATGCCATCCGCCTCATCCTTCCTCCGCTCAAGCTCCTTCTGCACCATCTTCTGTGCCTTTGGCAGCTTCACCAGCACGAATGCATCGCCCTGCTTGTATGGAACCGGCTCGTCTTCGTCAATGACCAGCTCGAGCTCTGAAGCCAGATCCTCGAGAGCGTCTTGATCTTCGCGCACTTTGGCCAGATCGAGCTCGAGAGATTCGACAGCGCGATTCAACCGGCTGAAGGCGTTGATCTTTGACTGATCCTCCCAGGTCACTTCAACCTCGGTGTCCTGCTCCTTCTCGCGTGATAGCACGTTCATCAGTGTTGCTGGAGAAGTAAAGTTGGGGACTACAGTTGCAGTAGTGTTCTGTGTGCGTTGTGTGTGTGTGTGTGTGTGGTGTTTGAAGACGCCAACTCTTGGTTATCGACGAAAATGTCGTATTGTGAGTCAACTCCAAACTGAACGTGACAGGCCGATATCCATCACAGACAAGCTGATCTCCAACCAGCCAGCCAGCCAGATAGCCAACTTGCCTGTCTCCCTGCTTCGTCTTTGTCGTTGCTACCTTTACCTTCTTTTCCTCATCTGCAACCACTGCCTTTATTATTTTTATTATTCCTCTTCCTCCTTCTGCCCTTCTGAAACATCCAACAAAGCTCCTCCCGCAAGTAAAAGCGAACAACAAGCACGAAATGAGCACTTTTGGCAACATCTTCAGAGTCACAACCTTCGGCGAGTCACACTGCAAAGCGGTCGGCTGCATCATTGATGGCTGCCCGCCTGGCCTGGACCTCACCGAGGACGACATCCAGCCCCAGCTGACTCGGCGCCGCCCCGGCCAAAGCAACTTGACAACGCCACGCAATGAGAAGGACCGTGTCACAATTCTGTCTGGCACCGAAGCTGGCGTCTCCTTGGGCACTCCAATTGGACTGACTGTTCAAAATGAAGACCACCGTCCAACTGATTACACCGAGACTGATGCCTTCCCCAGACCATCCCATGCCGATTTGACGTATTTGCTCAAGTACGGCATCAAGAGCAGCAGTGGAGGAGGCCGTGCATCGGCCCGCGAGACGATTGGTCGTGTTGCAGCTGGTGCAGTTGCCGAGAAGATTCTGCGGCAGATTGCTGGTGTTGAGATTGTGGCGTTTGTGTCATCGGTTGGCCGCGTAGAGATGCCATTGTTCAAGCACAGTGAGGAGGAAGATGGCAACGCGGATGCCTCTGAGCTGCACAAGCTGCTCGATGAGATTTCCCGCGAAATGGTTGATTCCAACGAAGTGCGCTGCCCGTGCCCAGCCACCACTGAGCGGATGCGGGATCGCATCATTCGTGCCAAGGAGCACAATGACTCGATCGGTGGCACCGTTACTTGCGTCATTCGCAATGTGCCAGCCGGTCTCGGTGAGCCTTGCTTCGACAAACTGGAGGCTAAGCTGGCCCATGCAATGCTGAGCATTCCCGCCACCAAGGGCTTCGAAATTGGCAGCGGCTTCGCTGGAACTCAAATGAGTGGTTCCCGCCATAACGACCCGTTTGTGCACAGCGCTGATGGCCAAAGCAACAGATTGCGCACGGCCACCAACTACTCGGGAGGCATTCAGGGAGGCATCTCGAACGGCGAGCACATCTACTTCAAGGTTGCGTTCAAGCCACCGGCCACAATTAGCCAAGAACAGACGACGGTGTCGTACGAGGGCCATCCAGGCACTCTGGCCACTCGCGGCCGCCATGATCCGTGCGTTGTCCCGCGTGCTGTGCCGATTGTTGAAGCGATGGCGGCAATCACCATTCTAGATGCCCTGATGACTCAGAATGCACGCAGTGCTACTGCTTCGCTGTTGCCACCTGCAAAAGGAGTGCCACTGAAGATGCGGCCACCACACATTCCACAGGTACTGTCGCCATCTCCATCGGTAGCCACCAGCTTTGCCTAACCCCCCACCATCGCCGTCTCACTGATGTTTCGCGCGTGCTCTTTTTCTTTCAAAAATAGAATACATGTTCTCTCCGAGTATGTGACGTATAGAATGACCAATAATAGAATGAAGTTGAACATTTAGGGTTGATGTTGGGGGAGAGGGTGAGGAGAGAATATAGCACAAAATTTTGCACAGTGGAACTCGTGTTCGACAATATGTAGTGAGAACACTGACCTTCCACTACTACGAGTCAGTGTTCTCTCACTCACTCACAGTTGTTGCCTCTCTTTATATTGGGTGTACCAAATCAGGAGGGAGCCGCTTCCACTCTGTTGCGTTTGTTGCCTCCTTCTTTCCACACGTACCATTCAATTCTTCTTCCTTTTCTTCTTCTGCTTCCAGGCGGTTTCTTTATTCGTTTCACGCTCTCGCTAATCTTCTTGTAGCTTGAACCTCTCGATCGAGCAGTTACCGTTACCGTTACCGTTATTGTCGTTGTTATTGTTGTTTCTGTAGTTACTGTTGCTGTTGTATTGACATGTCAGAAACAGCCAGCAGAGACAACGACGCGGCGACGTCAACGTTCGTGTCGGCGCTCATCTTCAACTCTGCGCTTGGTGCTGGTTTATTCCTGGCCTTTTGCATTCTTCGCTCTCGTGACCGCAATGTTTACGCACCTCGCACGTACATGGTCGATGAGAAGAAGCGCTCTCCTATTCTCGGTAATGGTCTTTTCAGCTGGATTCCTGCAGTGTTGAAAGTGCCAGATCATATTATACTCGAGCTGTGTGGATTGGATGCATATGTATTCTTACGATTTATGAGAACATCAGTTATATTGTTTGCAGTCTATGCATTCTTTTCTTGTGCCATCTTGATTCCAATTAATGTGACCGCTGGAGGAAAATCAAATGGGGCAGTGAAGCTGGCAATTGCAAATGTTCCACCCGAATCACCTCGCAGATGGGCTCACTTAGTATTAACAATTGTGTTTATATGGATTACTATCTATAGAATTATCAAAGACTTGCGCGAGTATGTATTATTGCGCCATCAGCACTTGTCGCGCGATGAACATCGCTTAACTGCTCAAGCTAATACTATATTGGTTGCTGGAGTCCCTGATAACTATGTTGATATTGAAAAGTTATATCATTTGTTTAGCGAGTTTCCGGGTGGAATTAGACGCATCTTTATTAATAGAAACATTGGCTCATTGGAAGCTGAAACTAAAGAACGCGACTCTCTGTGTGCTGAGTTGGAAGGCGTAATCACCACTTATATTATGCAGTCTGTGAAGAACTCAAAAGCTGGAAAAGAGTTGCTGGGTCCAAGACCAGTCAAGAAGATTGGCTGGATTCCATTCTGCAGTCCCAAGGTTGATGCAATTGACTATCTGTCGGCCAGAGTGGCTTCATTGAGCCAAACCATTGCAGAGAAACAGTCTGACGAAAGCAAATACAAGAACCAGTCATCTGTGTTCATCATGTTTAGACGCCAGATTGCAGCTCATATGGCCTGCCAGGCTATTGTTCATGAAACCCCACTGGCTATGGCTCAGCGTCACTTGGAGATTGAGCCGAGCGATATCATTTGGGGTAATCTTAATTTGAATCCGTACGAGCGCTACATTAGAATTGCAATCTCATTGGGTATCAGCATTGCGCTAGTCATATTCTGGTCTATTCCGGTTACATTTGTGTCATCAATCAGTAGTGTTGCTGCACTGCAGAAAATTGAAATATTTTCATGGATTGCTAAACTTCCCCAGTGGCTGCTTGGTGTAATTCAGGGTTTAATTCCTCCAGTATTCATGGCTATTTTGATGATGGTTCTTCCCATTGTGTTGCGCATACTGCTGAGATTGGAAGGTAAAATCAGACAGAGTGATATTGAGCTGGCTTTGATTGACCGCTACTTCTTCTTTTTGGTTGTACAGGCCTTCCTGGTTCCTACCATGGCCAGCGGTTTAACTAAGGCAATTAATGATATCACTGAGAATCCGCAAAAGCTTCCAATGATTCTTGCAGAGAGTCTGCCCAGTGCATCAATCTACTTCATCACGTATATTATATTGCAATCGTTTGCTGGTGCAGCTCAAGAAGTGCTCCAGGTGGTTCCGCTGATTACTCGTAGATTGCTCACTTGGCTGTTCCCTGGCTCTCCTCGCAAAGTGCTGGGAATCAAGAAGATGGGAAGCTTCAACTGGGGCACAACATTCCCTCAGCACACTCTTATCTTTGTCATTGGACTGGTGTATGCAACAATCAATCCAGTCATTACATTGTTTGCAATGGCTTATTTCGGACTGTTCTACTTGGTCTATCGTCATCAATTTTTGTATGTGTATGATGACGACGTGTTTGTGACTGGTGGATTAGCCTATCCAAAGGCCATTCGTCACATCTTTGTTGGTCTGTATTTAACTCAGCTGTGTTTCCTTGGTTTGATGATTCTTGATAAAGCTGCGTCTAGCAGTGAGGTTGGACTGGCTCGTTTAATCATAGTCATCATTTCACTTGTGTTTACCATCATTGCCCATCTCTTTATTAATAAAGCATTTGGACCAGTTGTTCAGTATATGCCAGTTAATTTAGCCATTGGAAAACGTGGGCTGGAAGGTGGCCGTAACATTTATGAGCACTTTGATCGTAAACTTAATGATGACAACCAGTCTTCCGAGAAGCTCTCTAAGAGCACCTCAATCTCATCTCGTCCTCTGCTGGAAGATGCTGCTGGCAGTCCAATCAGCGATCCGTTGAGCGAGCAGCCACAGCCACAGCCAATCAAGCACACTGACAGCTTCAAGCGCATCATTGGCGCGCCTGTTAATGTGCTTAAGAGCACTGCACATGCTGCCACATCAACCGCCAAAGCCACAACGAATGTGATCTCAACTGGCGCAAAGACTGGCCTTCAGAAGGCTAAGACGGGAGTTGGACACATTGGCCAAGTTGCAAAGACGGTTGCTACTTCTCCTCGCCACATTGCAGATAAAATCTATGTCAACGAGGAAGAAGCTGCAGAAAGTACATCCGAGATGCGCCACCGATTGCGCAGATATGGCGATGACTCTGAAGGCGGTGCGATGCAGATGCGTCAGATTGACATGGATGATCCGGCCATTGATGACGCATTCACTCATCCATCGCTGCGCACTGTTCCAGTGGCGTACTTATGGATCCCCAGTGATCCAACTGGTGCGACTGACGGTATAATTACAAAGATGGTCGAAGATGCCCAGGGCTGGATTGAGGTTGTTCGTGAGGGCTGTTACTTGGATGACAAGGGATTCGTTGAGGTTGAAGTTGATTCACCACCCGAACCACCTATCCACGTTCCTCCTCTACCACCGCGCAACAAGAAACCGGAACCCACTGACGCCTCTGCTCTTGTTCAAATGCCAGAGCCATACATTCCGTAATTTTTATTCTTCTTAATTCCTATTCTTTATCCTACCATCTCACTCTTACTTTCTTCTTATTATTGGTTTAGTATTCAAGTATTCATTTTTTGCTTTATAAAGAAGAGACATAATTTAAAGCAAAAAGAGGAACGTTGGTTAAGACAGCATGGCAATGAACGAAGCGACGGCAATAAACAGGGTCAGGATAGTGGACACTGTAGAAGTTCCAGATGAGGCACTCGAACCTGGCGCTTGCGATGAGCCTCCACTGCTACTGCCGCCTGGAGTGACTGGAGAGGAAGCGGCATCCTTCATGGAGAGACCCTTGTAGCCCTTGACGGTGTATGCACCATTGACTGTCTTGTTATTCAGAATCCACTGTTCAATCAGAGCAAGCGAAGCCTCAGGTTGCTGCTGAGGAGCCATGTGGCCTGCTTCAAAGATTGTTACAAAGCTAAAGTTCTGATATTCCCAAGATTCACCTGCAGTTCTTCCATTGACAGTCCAGGTTTTCTTTTGAGCATTGTTTAGTCCACTTTTACCTGGCCAATCCAGTGCGAATACCCAATCTTTATTTCCAATAGAGTTGCAAATGTAATCGGCATTTCCGGCATAAATCAGCACTCGAATACCTTTAGCCAACAGAGGCGGCACATTGCGATGATAAGGCATCATCCAGTCACCCGAATGAGTGAATGCACTGTACACATCATAATCGCACTGCTGGTAATCGGCAGTGACTCCGAGTGTTTTGCGCACATCTTGCTTTCTCAAGTATTGTTCAAAATCGCCTCTGTACGGATCAATGACTGGCGGTTGGCGCACATCATACACGCTGACATTGCCCAAGTCATATCCATCAAACATCAGGTTATTGCACAATATGGTAGCCTGTGAACACGTTTTAGAGTTTGTGGGGTTATCATAGCAGTCTTTGATGAGAGGCGCACATTTGTTTTCATAAACATTAGCCATGTCTTTACATTGAGCATCTGTCAATATTGGAGGATATGGCGAGTTGCATGCCATTTGTGGATATGATTTGTATTGTGTGAGCGGATCTACAATTCCATTTCCAATGACAATTGACTGCAAATTCACGACGGTTGTTCCATTAGTTGGAGTTTTGGCTCGGATCGCATTTTGCTCCACAATGTACGTGGCCAATGCAGTCAAGTAGTGTCCGGCATAGCTCTCACCAGCGGCAACTAATGGTAACTTTGCATACTGAGGGAACTTTTGGAACAGCATTTGCAACAGTGAATCAAAGTCGGCCGCAGCTTCTTTGGAGTCAACCGCTCTGGGAATTGGATTTGAGTTGTTGCTCATTGGCACATATGTAGAGAAGCCAGTTCCAATTGGCTGATCAACAAATAGTATGTTTGCGTTGTTATTCCATGCAAAGGGATTGATATGAGCAGTCTGATTATCCATGCCAATAAAGCATGGTCCCAATTCATTGAACAGTCCATACAATGAAGAGCAGCCCGGTCCACCGTTCATGAATATTAGTAGCGGATCGGTTGACGGCTTGTTGCGAGACTCAAACATCCAAAAGAAGAAGGCTTTGCCAACTGGTGTGGTGAGATATCCATAGTGCTGAGCTACATCTTTATCGCAGATCTGGGCATCTTTGGCATCTCGAGAGGATGCGCGGCCCTTGGCGAGTGATCGGGCAATCGAGCTGTGTGGGACGTCGACAGGTGATGATAGAACGAGCTGATAGCCGGGGAGACTGGCATCCTCGTGGACTGATGACGATTTGATACTGAATGGCCACTTCTGGGGGCCAGAGGCTGATACAGCGATGCACAGCGAGACTGTCAGCAGGGTGACAACGGCCGACAGCCTGGATACAACAGACTGTAGCATAGCAGCTGACTACAAAGACGACGGCGACGACGACGACGGCAACGACGGTAACGACAACGACAACGACAACGACGAGAGCTTATAGCTTGTTTGGTAGTTGCTTTTTTGCGAGAGAGCTAGAGAGTACGAACAGGCAAAGAGAGAAAAGTCAACAAAGAAGGAACGCGAGCCACTGTAGTATCGCACAGAAACAGAACCCCCGCACCCCCGAAAATAGACTCTTTTCCAAAGTAGATGTGCACAAACACTGACGTAGTTGTGGAGTCTAGGTACTTGTGACGAAATGCGGTAAGAAGAAGAAGAGGAAGAATGAGGAAAGAGGAAAGAAGAGGCTGCAGAAAAAGCGGTGGAGGCAGATTCGGAGGGAACGACGTGGGGGAAGACAGAGCTAACGCCCAAACCAATTCTCAGCCTCCTGCAAATGGTTCGCTCGTATAATATAGAGAGTCTAATCTCCTGAGATTGAACAACGATGATGATGATGAAGCAGAAGAAGAGGATGTAACACTTTTTGAACCGATACTTTAATAGCTAGATAGTGTTTAATGATAGTAGTTTATTGAGATTGAATGCTATAAAGCTTTGGCTTTAATGATGGCAATGTGTATCAGACTCTAATAAACAGTATTCAAACACAGCGCCACTCGCAGCCACACAGCCATGCGCTGCCATGCACAGACTCTTTCTGGACTACATTCAGCGGAAGGATTTAAGCCTGTACATGCTCACTACGCATGTTCACTTCTGTAGCAACAGTCACGAGCTATTATTGAGTTGCAGCAATTCATCATCCATCGATGGAGTTGTGCGAGACTTGCCTAGCTTCCTGGAAGATATAAAACAAAATATGCTCCAAATCCAAACACGCAAACATGAGCAAAAAGGTGGATATTCAAGCTGCCCTTGAGATGGCGAGGGCTGCAGCTGCTCGAGCAGCACTGGGCGGCGCTGGTGGTCAAGGATCCGGCAGAGTGACAACGCAGACAACAGGACAGCCTTCAAGAGGGTTGAATCTGCAACAGGCGGCAGCAGATGCCCAGCGACGCGCTGCCCTGATCACACACCAGCGACTGCAATCCGGACAGACGGCAGTGAGTTCAGCAGGCTCAGCAGGCTCAGCAGCATCCAGTGCTAGTGGAGCACGAACCCATGCTGCGCTGGAGATGAGCGTTGAGGACCTGAAGAAGAGCCTCCACCAGGGCAAAAGTCAGCAGCAGCAACACGCACAGCAGCAGCATGCACAGCAGAAGCGCAGCAGACATGACGACACACCAGCTGAGCCAAAGAGTATCGCGAAACGAACCAAAGCTGATGCAAGGGAGGCGGAGAAGCGGCAGGCTATGGATACGAAGCCAGCTATCGTCAATCCATATCTGGACGACTCGACAGCTGGCTCGATCAGCTCTAGACGAAGAGCACCCCGCCAATTTGCATTTGCTACGCCAGCAGCGCCAGCAGCGCCATCAACGTCGTCCATAGTGTCAAAAGTTGCAGACGAATCGACTAGTGAGCAAGAGGCGATTGCAGATGCAGCACCGAGCGAGACTGATGTTCCGATTGCTGAATGGTGGGATGTGCTTTTGCTTCCAAACGGCACGTATGATGACTTGATTGGAAAGGATGGCGTTGTATCCATGAATGACGATGCAAACAATGTACCATCAGATGCACCATTCGCTCCAGCTTTGCAGGGCGATGGCACTGATTTCCAATCTTTTGCCATCAGTCGTGCTGTCTTTACACCACCTCCACCTCGTCTGCAGTCATCATCAGGATTGAATGCAAACAAGGCACAGGAACTGAAGCTCTATCTCACAAAAGATGAGCGAGCCCGTCTGCGTCGCAACCGCCGTGCAGCTGAACAGAAAGAGCAGCGCGACCGTATCAAGCTCGGCCTCGAAGCACCAGAACCACCTAGAGTCCGACCGAGTACGTTGGTGCGTGCGATGGGTGACAAAATGCTGACAAATCCAACTAAAACTGCTATGGACATCCAAGCACAAATCGACGCGCGCCAGAAGAAGCACGAAGAAGCCAATGCAGCGCGCCAGCTGACGAAAGAGCAGCGATACGAGAAAGAAGTGAAGAAGCGTGAATTGGATGCAGAGAAGCAGTTGATGGCGGCGGTGTATCGAGTAAAGAATTTGGACAAAAGCAAGCTGTATCAATCCAAAGTATTGAGTTCGGCAAAGGAGCGTGGTCTGACGGGCATTGCGTTGGTTAACAAGGACATGCAGCTGGTTGTTGTCGAAGGTGGGGCTGGTGCTCAGCGAGAGTTTAGGCGAGTGATGCTGCGCCGGATTGACTGGAAGCGTCCACCGCCTCCACGAAACGCTAGCCAGTCTGGTGATACTGTGGACACTGGGATTGATAATGCAGGCGACAGCGGCAATGGCTCATCCTTGGCCAATTGGATTGACAAGGCTTCTCATTGTGCGCTGGTTTGGCACGGTGCGGTTCCACATCGGTCAGAATTGGGTGATTTCAAGATCAAGAACTGCGCTACTGCGTCGTATGCTCGCAGCATACTAGAGCGTGCCAGTGTTGCCCACTATTGGGATGCTGCTGCCCAATTCGATCCAGCCATAGCAGTGGTCACATCACAGGACTGCATTAGCCCCGAATGAAATATCACATGTCATCGCCGGGTTTTGAAAACCACTCGGCTCTGCTTCCTTGTTGTGTGTGGAGTTGTGCGCTCGCTCCATCTCACACACACTCCACACGCACACTAACTCACTCACTAACTCGATCAACACTTTTTGTAAGCACTACTCTTCTTCTTTTTTTAAAAGTCAATGTCGTCGCCAGCAAAGCCCTGGGAAGGAGCAGCTCGTGCTGCAACGGCTACACCAGCAGCAGCTGCACCAGTCCAGCCATCTCCAGCACCGGTTGCATCTGCCGCACCGGCTCTTCCTGACAGACCAGCTGATATGGACACTCTTGCCAACAACCGCTCGGTTGCAACAACAGCAGCAACAGGCGGACTGTATAACCGCGGATATGGCAGCTATGGCGGCATGGGCGGCATGGGCGGTTACAGCAGCTATGGTGGCATGGGCGGTATTGGCTCATATGGAGGCTACGGTGGGTATGGTGGATATGGTGGCGGCTATGGATCTTATGGTGGCTACGGAGGTGGCTTCAACCGGTTCGGATATGGCATGGGTGGTATGAATGGCCAGCCACCCGAAGACTCCCTGTATGCACGAATGGAGAGCAGCACTCGCACAACATTCCAAGTACTTGAGTCCGTTGTTGGCGCCTTTGCCGGATTTTCACAAATGCTCGAGTCCACATACATGGCCACTCATTCTTCGTTCATGGCAATGGTTGGCGTCGCAGAGCAGTTTGGCATTCTTCGCCAGTATCTGAGCCAAATGCTGAGTGCAATGGTGCTGTACAAGGGTTTGCGCAACACCGTCTACCGGATCATGGGCCAGCAGCCGCCGATTGGCGCCAATGAGCTGACCGCAGAACAGTTCGGCCAGTTCAACCGGCCGAGAATTTCCAAGCGGCCCATTGTCATCTTCTTGATGGCTGTATTTGGCTTGCCATATCTCATGCACAGACTCATCAAGCGGGTGGCTGAACAGCATGAGCAGCAACACCCCCAGCAGCTGTTGAATGCACCTGACCAGAGTCAGCAACAGCAACAGCAATCACAGCAGCAGATTGAGTTTGCACAGGCAATGTACGACTTCTCTGCACAGACTCCAGTTGAGTTGAGCTTGAAACAGGGTGAGTTGGTTGCTATTGTGAGCAAGACCGATGCATTCGGTAATCCAAGTCAATGGTGGAAGGGTCGGAAGCGTGATGGTTCATCTGGCATGTTCCCTGCAAACTATGTCGAGGTTGTACACAAGGGCTCGCCTCAAGCTGCCGCACCACCGCCTGTTCCAGCAACTCCAGCAGCAATTGCAGCAGCACCTGCTACCGTATAATCTCCTAAACATTGACACGCACACCCTCCTTCTCTTTATTCACCTTTCGCTTTACAGTCTGTACTTAATACTATCTTTTTGCAATTCGCTATCTCAGCCAACCACTAGTTTATCTTGATCTGGAGGAAAAGCAGCTTGTAAACCGATCTGCTGAGGAGTGCCTGTCTTCTCGCTACAATATGTCACCATAATCATAACCATCATCAAATATATGCTGCATCCTGGATGTGATCCCAAAGGTTACCTGGAAATTCACTCTCGCCACCTTGCGACCAAAGCTAATCACCTTATTATTATTAAAATACAACAGAGAAGTGGATTAGAATGAGTTTAAGGAATTTATTTAATAAGATTAACCTTGACAAGTGGATAGTACTCCTGCAATCGAGTGCATATGTCTTCATCTTCTGGATAATAGAGGTTGAGTGAACGCAGAGTTGGAGCGTGGTCAGCGAGTTTGAAGACTTCTTGCTCGCTGAATCCGTATTTTCCACACTTGACATTTAGCGAGCGTACTGACACGAGTGGATGGCCATGAATTCTGTCAAGATTATTGTCGCGGTCCGAGAAAGCCTGTATTGTCAAATGGAGCAAATTCGGTGTACAATGAGTGATAAAATGAAGGAGGCCAGCTGAGAGATGAACTGGGTTGTCAAGATCCATATTGTGTACAGAGAGAGTATGCAGTTGAACCAGCTTCTGCAAATTATGAGAATGCTGATCAAAGGAGAACATTTCAGTAAGATGAATCGAGGGTGTTAGTACATAAAGAGATTTCAACTGAGGGACAGAACGGGTCAGTAAAGAAATGTCGAGCTTGAACCGACAGATAAAGAGCTCAAGATGCTCAAGGCAAGGAACATTGCGAATAATGGCCGCAAAAGTCTGAGGACAGGGAGGGCAGTTGAGCTGCAACTTGGTAATCGATCGCCAAGTTCGTGCAAAGAAGCGCTGGTGGAAACTCAGGGCAGGGGAGGCATATTGATTCCGAGTAATTCTCAAACTAGAGAGGCTGGGGAAATGGTCTGGGTAGACATTAAGGGTGTCAACGGATGAACTGGTGTCGTTTGAATAGAGCTGAAGGTGCAATGTGTGCAAGCGTGGATAGACAACAGATGGGTCAAAGAAATTGAGACTAAATGCACACAGGTCACCATGCAATCCAGCAAGGCAGAGCTGTGTGAGCATTAATGGCAGTACTGATGTGTTTCCATGTTTAAACACTTCGGCATTATCTCGAACTTGAACCTGGAATGAGTAGAATCGACGGCTGCTGGTCTTGATAATTCCAGCAAGCTTCGCAAGGGCAGTGTTATCAACAGGCGTGGTCAAGTGAACATCAAACTCAACCTGTGCCAATTGATTGTTACAATGCACGCTTTCATTCCACGCGATTAACCTGCCAAGCTGATGCTCAACTGCAATACTGCCAATATCCCGTAAGCATACCTTGAGACTGTACAATCTTTGCATATTGTGGTCGTAAAATTCATCACTGAGGGCCATTATATCCACTTCCATTCGAATTAAGTTTGGTATGTGCCGCAACAACCAGCCACGTAATGTTATACATGTCACAGAGGCAGTGCGCACCAAATGTCCATAATGCTGCCATGCTGGCTCTGGAATTATTCTCATCAAGTCGTCATCGATGCGCAAGTGGTTCCAAATTCGCTGCGCAAACACTTCATGAAACACCCGGTTGACAGTGATCACCTTAGCGGATTCAGCTTGGCTAAAATGTGACGCGATCATGACGCAAAGCTCGAAAGGCAGGTCAAAGATCGCAAACGCGGCTACGTTTAGCTTGCGACGCTTGTTGGCAAAATCGCTTGAGCTAGCCAGCATATCAGAAATGTCGGACAAATCGCCAGCAGACGCAGTACGAATGAGTTGATGAAGGTGAGCGCGCAGGAAATCGGCCGTGGTGATCATATCTGTAGGTGTAGTAGATAAGTCGACGTGTTGGCGAGTGAGTAAAGCAAACGAGTATAAAGATTCGTGAAGCGAATGAAGTAAAAAACAAAAGTTATGAGAAGGATGAAGCACGAGAGGAGTGTGAGAATCACTAATGTTTTAGACATCATCTGTCATTCGCTTCCCCCTTTTACTATTCGCCCTATTCCTCCATCTCTTTGTTCTTAGCTCACATTCAACAGTGTTTTTACCAAATGCTTAATGCAACTGCAAATTGATAATTACCTAGCTTCGTGATCTCGTATCGATGACCGGCTGGACTATATCCCGGATTATTGAATTGAATCCAATTTCAATAAAGAGGTGTATGCACGTTCCGGCCTCATGCCTCTGTTGTGCGGCTAATGCTGCGGCTAATGCTGCTGCTGCTGCCGCTGCCGCTGCGGGCTGAAGGTTCATGAGCGAATTGAAATTAGATTGGTTGACCAATTGGCGTAAGCAAATGACAGTTTTTGCTCGCCGTGGCGGCCCCTCTTTGAGCTTTCTTTTCTCGTTCTCTCTCTCTCTCGCTCTCGCCCTCGTTGCCGCTCTCTCTCTCAAGTGACGACGCACATACTTCATGGCGCGTCTTCGTCTTGACAAGTAGCCGCCGTAGCCGTCGCCGTCGCCGTCGCCATCGCTGCCATTGTTCTCTTGTTTTCTCTCTACAGCCACTGTTTTCTGCTTTTACTATACTTTCTCACCAAAATAAATTGTCGACGTCAACAACAACAGCAACAACAACAACAGCAACAGTGAATAACAAGAGCGAACAGCAAGTCATCTCGACTATTTTACTCCGCTCATCTCGCTCCCACTCTCGCTCATTTCTCTCCATCATTCTTCCATACTCTGCCTACATTCCTCTCCTCCTTCTCCTTTCTACCCGTTTTTTTTTTTCTTTTTGTGTGTGTGTGTGCGTCCGTTGGTGCGTTGCCACAAACTTCACTATCACAAAGAGGACACAGCAGCAATAGCGTTGAGCTCGTTTCCTCTTTGCACACGCCTGCATACACAAGCACATACACAAACGCATACACACGCACATACACACCCGTCAATACAAGAAGGTTACACCCGAACTCTCTTTTCGCGTACTGTGTACACACTGCCTACCAAAACCGGACACCGCTCTTACCACCTCTGCTCGAGCGTACAGCTTTCTTTACATTCCTAGCGGTAAGTTTATAGCCTTTCCTCGCTTCCACGAACTCGTTCTTCCTCCCTCTCCCTCTCCCTCCCTCTTTCTCTCTCTCAAAGTGACCATAAGCCCAGTCGCTTTGCTTGTTCATCTCTTTTTACTCCATCTCTATTTTTTTTTTTCGTTCACTTTCGCCTCCTCATCTCCCGCTCTTTGTTTCTTTTGTTTCTTCTTTTTCTTTTTCTTCTGCTTTTCGCGTGGTCCTCATTGTTGTTGCCGGCTTGAGCACATTCCCCTGATTTTCCATTTTTATCAATCCGATCCTGCGAGCTCTCTCCACCTCCTCTACTTCCGTTCCAGCCATACTCAATTCCGCAAGCTTCACCATCAACTTCCAACTCTTCTCGCTCCCCATTCGTATTCTCTAATTCTCGCCCTCTATCGTTGACCTCTCCATTCGACATCAATCCCTTTTTGATTCGCTCTTTTCCTTTTGGCGCTTAGCCTCATTACGCGTTTGCTTGGTTGCTCGTTTGCTCATTCGCCCCATTCGCCCCATTCGTTCGTTCGTCCATTCACCGATTGGACTGTTCGTCAACGCGCACTCTTTCGTCAATTGTACAACCTGCCACAGCATCTTTGCATCCTCCACAACTCTGTGCGCAATTATACTACTTTCATCCTTTCCCCCCATCCTTTTATCGAGTATACGAACGCGAACAGACAAGTACGTGACTACTGCCTTTTTAAGAAGCGAAGAGAAGTGAAAAGAAAAGACAAAAAGAGGAAAAAGGACATTCGAGCGCTCTGTCGATCAAATCCGTGTAACAGTGACACGATACTTCCGAGCCGAAAAGGTCGCGAGGCTGTCTCTTTCGGCTTCTCTTCATTCCTCCTCCTCCTCCCCCATCCCGATTGTTGCATACTCTCCTCAGCTGTCACATTTAGTGGCACTCTCTGTCACACACTCACATACACACACACACTCTCTCCCTCTCTCTCCCTCTCTCTCTCAGTCCCATTTCCCCATTCGTTTATATCAAGTGGGCCATCACCTCCGTCACCCTGACCAGTTTGCACACACAAACGTCAAGCTTACACCATCTATTCGTATATTTCGATCACATACACACACCACACTCTTGGCCCTTTTCTTCCACGTTGTTCCTATATTTCACTCGCACGCTGTCACTGTCCAATCCAATCCAATCACGCTCTTAGATCGACAAGTTAATTGCGCCGTGCTATTGATTGGTGGTGGTAGTCACTTCACTTGTATGTGTGTGCCTCCCCCTTTATTACCCGCTGGTTACTTCTTGTGACATTACCGGTGGCATTTGACAATACGTAAGAAACACGTTATACTGACATAGCTAATTATCATTAGAGTGGCAAGTGACCACTGGTTTGCTCAATTTGGCTTTGTTTGTGTTTATAAACCACATCATTAACAGCCTTCAAAAAAAAAACACTATCATCGACAACAGTAACAAAATTTACCCAGTGTACTTATATACCCTTCGCCTTCTTCTTCTTCATCCCTCTTCTCTCGATTTCGACTTTCTACACATCATTTTTTTATACGCCATCAACTCGTATTCGCACATCATAACCACACCCGTCATCACCACATCTTGTACTCCATTCCCTTGTATCCACACACACACACACTCCCGCACATATCTGCGTGCCCACACACTTTCTATCGCTTCAATCCCTCCAGTCGCTATTGTTTTTTTTTTTTGCCTTCATACAGTTTGTCACCTGCTGACGTTACGCCGCCGATTGAGTGAGTGGGTTAGTGACATTGTATTCGTGTGCGTGTGCATCACATCGCTTCTCTCTACTTTACCTGTTCTCGTTCTTTCCCCTCTTTCATCCTTTCTTATAACTATTTACACTCCGCCTGACTTCTCCCTTTTCTTTCGCCTCTCCCCATCTTCAGTTAACCGCACATTTGCCACTCGCTTTCTTTGACTCACTCACAGACCAACACAAACACACAAAAACACACGCACATACACACGCACACACGTGCACGCGCGCGCAAAAATGCTCTCAAGCGACAGTGTAACATCAGCCGCTCCAACCACAGCTGGTGTTGTTGGTGCAGCTCCACCTGGCAGTATCGGGCCAGGTCCTTCGATTATGGCATCATCTGCAATGTCGCCTTCCACCAACGGCCACTTTAAGCCAGCTGTACAAGATGGCTATGATCACATTCTCTCGACTGCTGTTGGCTTGGATATGTATTCACGCCCGCGTGTTGTTGCCAGTTCCACAGCGACGCCAAGTGAGATGGTCAGCACAGCTACCACTCAGTGCATCAATGGTGACGACAGCTACGTCGCGCCTTCGTCCTTCCAGATGACTCCATTTAGTGGCATCCAACTGGGCTGTGGCATCAACCATGGCATTAATGGCGGCATTAGTAATACACTGAGTGAATTGGATTCGTTGGTTCCATCATCGGCGTCTGCCACATCGATCAATATGCTGAATGCAGCGCTGTTTGGAAGTAATTCGTCGTCAACATCAGTGGTGGGAGTGGATGATGGACTATTTTTTGACCAGATAACAAGGGATAGAACAGTGTCGATTAGTGGACCAAGTGCCCAGTTTGCAATGATGGAGATTGCTTCGACTGCTGGGAACAGCACTGGCTCTACCCATTTAACACCGCAGGATTCTATCATCCCGACTACCGCCTCTCTTATTGCACCTCTGGCCACAACCAAGGCTACAACTGCAACTACAGCTATGGCTACAGCTACAACTGCCAATAGAGCAGAACAGCAGCAAGCATTTACGCTTGACTTCACGTCTGTATTGGATCCAGTCAATTTGGCTATGGCATTGGACGAAATGCCCCAATCTCAATTGCACTCGAACCACCATCAATTCAATATGGATTCTTTGCTAGGTGGATCAATTAACACCATGAACAATGCTCAGCTGTCATCGATGGATAATAATACAGCTACAGTTCGAATGAATGGTGGAATTGAACCATTGCGCACTCTGGATTCGGTGCTAAATTCAGTAATTAATGGAAGTCAGAACACTACCATTAACACTGCTTCTACTACCACAAACACTACTAACACTGGTGCATCTACCACAACGACAACTGCCTCAACAGCAGCAGCAGGATCAGCAGGCATTCAGCCGTATGCTTCATATGTTGATCCACTTAATACTGTAATGTCAGTTGATTTATTCCCTGATTTGACTGGTGGAACTGGCACATCCACTACATCCAATGGTAGCAATGCACCGTTTGTATTTGGATCAGCATTCGATAATAACAGCAATAACTATCATCACAGTCCATATCAATACCAATATCAGTATCAGTATCAAAATCAACACCAGAATCAGTATCAATCTCCACAATCAGCCACATTGTTTAAGAATGATAACACTTCATTTGGCGTGTCTCCAATCACCGCCGCTGTGGCTGCCAGTGCTGCTGCTTCAGTTGCTGCCTCCTCTTCATCAAGTCACCACAACATCAACAACAGCAACAAAAACACAGCTGTTCAATCTGGCACTAAACGTCCATTGCGTCGTAGACGGGGAGTCACTTCGCCTCCTCGTCCTTCTGGCAACTTATTTGGCATTTCCGGCCAGCCAGCCAATGGATATCCAGCAATTAATGTGATGAATGGTGGTTCTTACCATACCTCATTTGAGTATACTGATGATGCCAATGATATTAACATTAACATTAATAGTAATCTCAATGGTAATGGATATCACGATTATCGTGACTATGATGAAGATGAGGATGAAGATGAGTACATTGAAGATGACAATGATGACGAAGACTATGTAGAGCGTCGCAGATCATCTACTAAATCTGCCCGTAGAGGCTCTGCTCATGCTCATGCGTCATCCAACTATATCAGCGGTGGTCAGTCGCGTTCACGTGCTGGTAGTATGTTCAATGCACATGATTCCACAACATCTGCTGGTGGATTTGTTGCCAAGCACATTGGACGTCGAGTGAGTTCTGCTACGACTGCATCATCCAATATCAACAGCAGCAGAATTGGATATGTTCACAGTACAGATGACATTAATGATGATATTGAGGATGGATATAATAATAACAATAGTGGTGGTGGCAGTAGTGGCAATAACATTAATGACGCTGGGTATTTGGGCAACAATGGAGTGATGCCATTTACATCGCTGAACAGCCGTACATTGATTACATTTAATGGGCCGCTGGAAGACATGTCGATTAATTGGACTGAAAATGAAGTTTATGCAGGACGCAGATTGGTTCATTTCACTCATAGCAAGGATCCAGAGAGTGGAATAATCAACTGCATATTCAATGAGATTATGCCAGAACAGCGTAAGCCAGGTCAAATTATAGTGTCTTGCATTTACTGGCCTGATAAAAACGATTACTTCATCACTTCGGTTGATTTGATAATGTTGCTGGAGTCATTGATTGGGCTAAGATTCAGTGTAGAAGAAAAGAACAGAATCCGCCGCAATTTAGAAGGATTCCGTCCATTGACTGTGAGTAAAACTAAAATGGATTCTCAAGCGTTCTTCCGCACTATAATGAACTTCCCAAATCCAAAACCACGCAACATTGAAAAGGATGTTAAAGTATTTCCATGGAGAGTATTGGGAAATGCTTTAAAGAAGATCATTGGAAAGCATTTGTCTGGCCAGGAAGAGAATGGCGGTGTTGGTGGATTTGGCTCATCAAATAGCATTAATACTCCTGCCAAAACTACAGTCACTTATACCAATCCCGCAACAGGTGCATCCAAGCTGAGCATCAAGCCATCTCCAGCATCAACTTCATTCCAGCTGGGATCAATGACTGTGCCCTCAACCGCCACTGCTGCATCATTTGCCCAGGCTGGTGGCATCAATGGTCTCAAGGGTTCCGTTCATCAGCCTGGCACTGGCCAGCTCTCAACTGATTGGAGTCCAGGTGCATTGGATCAGCTCATGGCGCTGCCTGGCACAACCTCAGCAACCACAGCTGCAACCACAATTGGCTGGGATGGATTGTACCAGCAAATGAATCGCACTGTATCTACTTCAACTGGTGGCACCTCAGTTACTACTGCTCAGTTTGGCACTGCTGGTGGCATTGGTGGTGGCATTGATTCGTTTGATCACGCAGCGATGGCTCTGCGCACCCGCAAGCGTTCATGCTCTGATGCAGTGGTTACATCGTCTCTGACCCAGTCTGCAGCTGCCGCAATGGCCCCATTCCATGAAGATGTGGCTGGCTCAAACCAGCTCTCGACCAATGGCAGTTTGATTGGCTTGACATCGCTGGCTCTCACAAACTCATCAGGCTCTGGATGCACCATCGTGCCAGAAATTACCAGCACTGATATCGAGCAACTCAGCAATCTGGTTCGTCCCGAGCTCAAGGCCAAGCGTCGATTCACTCTGCCACGAATCAGTGATTCAGACTCTCAGCAGCAACAGCAACAGCAGCAGCAGCAACAACAACAACAACAACAACAACAACAACAGCAACAACAGACTGTTCATCTTGACGCAATTCCAGTGTCTATCAAAGGATATGATCAGCAGTCATGGAACAAAGTGCCGCAAAAGACAGCTGCCACAGCCGGACCCTCCACTTCTTCATTCCCCTCGGGTCAGCTCCACTTGGCCGGCATGAGCAACAATGTCGGTGGCTCAGCTAGCCTAGATGAGCCACTGACTATGAACAGCAACAGCGCCAGTGCATCCCGCTCGCAATCGCGGCGTCACTCAGTGTCAGTAGCTGATCCATACACTTTGGGTCGATTGTCACGTCGATTCTCGAATCCATCAATTCAGTCAGTTGAGCTCAATGAAAACTTGACATCTGTGATTGCGCCATCACAACCGCCTTCATCAACATCTTTCAACAGTAGCAGTTTGAGTCACCTGATTACTTGAATTTAACTTTAACTTTCGCTTTCGCTTTCGCTTTAACTTTCACATCTTCCCCCCCTCTCCGTCCCTTTTCATCATCATCATCATCTTCTTCTTCTTCTTCATTATTACTACTATTACTACTATTTATGCAATACATTGCATACAGTGATTCCTTTCTTAAGATTATTTATGTGCTCAATTTATTATTTTGTTTTGTTTGTTTGTTTGTTTGTTTTGCTTTAAAAGTTTACTTCCGTGCCATTTTTCAACAAATACTCTTTGCTCTCTTCTTTTATTTTGTTGCTATTATTAATGTTAATCGGATGAAACCCATCTGACGATGACTTGAGGTACATCTGGATATGCTCTAACTGCATCCATAACTTGCCCTGGTGTCAACATAGTTCTAATTTGCCAAAACTCTCTTGGAATGGCCACTCCTCCAGCACCACTACCAGCTCCAGCCAATGTTGCGCCAGTTGAGCTCTTTGCTCGCCCCGTAGCTGTGCTATCTGCAAACGTCATCAGCTCCAAGTCCATTAGCCGCTCAAACCCTTTGATTGCAAAATTCTTATTGTATAGCTTCAAATGTCCTCCTCCACCTCCACCACCGCCACCAGAGGAGCTCATTCCAAATGACGCAGTGTTTTGAGTTAGCATAAATCTGCGGTACTCATCGTATACCATTGCAAAGGTAAATTTAGCGACTCCTTGATCACTCAGCCGTTTTGTGGCTACAACGAGACAGAGCTCAAGCAGTGATAGACGCTCGAGAAGTGCAGTCTTTTGGTCGGCTAGCAGATTGTCGATGGCTGACTGGACGGATTGCACAGAGAGAACAGCCGTTTCGAGTCCAGTTGAAGATGGATCATTCATATACGAATGCAATGAAGCAACAGCTGGAACGAATAACTGATGAAGCAGTCGCACATCTCTCAATATATCAAACAATCGTCGCAATTCTCTAACCAACGGAGTATTGGCATTGACAGATAATGTCTGCTCGACAACTGCGTTATCATACAACTCAACATTGCCAAATTTGTCGTCCAATGGCACTGTAAGAGCCTGCTTGGCAATCTCCACATACTGCTCAAAGGTCAGCGGCAAGTTAACCATGATTTGGCGATGAGAGAACCGACTTTTGACACGCTTCTCTAAAAGTTCCACGGCATCCAGGCGACATGTTAAACCCACAACTGCAATTGGTGACTTTCCTTGGCCGGATGCTGATGACGCTGCAACGTCCAGTAGTGTGTACAACAAAGTTTGCTTTGGAAACTGTGCAAAAATGTCAAACTCGTCCAAAATGAACAAGAGAGGTGCTGAGGCTGTGCGCGAGCCTTGACGAAGCAAGCTGACAAGGAGATCGATGGCCTGCACAAATGACATTGTTGGCAGCCGCTCGATATAATCTGCTGCTGTCACAGCTTCGCCCTCACCGTCCGCATTGTCGAGGATTTGTGTGGAAGCATGGACCGATGCCGAGAGGAGTTGTCTGGCAATGTCCAATACGGCCTGTCGTTCGTCAACATGAACCATCCCATTCAGCTTGACAACAATAGCCTTTGTTAGTGTGCTGTCAGCATCCAAGTCAGCAAGGACGCGGTTGATGAGAGCAGACTTGCCGCTGCCTCGCGGGCCGACTATTAAAAGCGAAGTGCTTTCACCAAAGCGGAGAGTGTGATCAAGGCGACTGTGAATCTGTGCAAGCTGATCTTCCAGACCGATCAGCCGTGCCGGTGGAGTTGAGCCCGTTAACCGGCCCATCAGAACGCTTTGAAGCGACGC
>MU602780.1:16705-30059 GCA_025201865.1 Ramicandelaber brevisporus | reverse complement strand
CAGACATTGTCCACGTGATGGCTCGCTCGCAGCTTCCGCCGTTCCGCCGTTCCGCTGTGTTTGCAGCTTCAGCAAGTGCATGTGACCTGGCGCACCGAGAAAGCGCGCCATTCACACAGTCCACATCTCGCAATCTTCCCTTTCATCGATTACACTCCTCCATTGTCCCCCAACAACACTGTATCACACTATATCACACTGAATTACACTACATTGTAGATAGCGCACAAGTAGGGAGAGATAAAACATGATGGCGATATCATCACAGGACAAATAGAAAGTGATATTGTAGAACTGAGTAATGGATCTCCACAGGCTAAAAACGGGGGAATCAAGATAAGAAACTCAAGAAACAACATTGGTGGCTTGCATACAAGTTGATGATATCTTTCACAGCGGCTGGTACAGCACAATTCTGCAGCGAAGATCTATAGATACCAAGTAAGAGACGGTTTAAAAGAGGCATGGAGAAAGAGAGAAGAAGGGGAGGGGAGAAAGGTGAAAGATGAAAGGTGAATGGTTAGGATGAGACTTTGAGATAGGATGTGGGAACAAACACTTCGTCATCGCCGTTTTGAGTACGAATGACATGAGACCAGGGACCTTCGTATCCCACAAATTGAACACTCTCACCTGCGCTGATGTGAACAGTGCCGTCTTCAGATACATAATCATACTCGACTGTGACCATACTCATTGGTTCAAACACGGCAGTCTGTGCTTCCGAGTCAGCTTCCTCTGGTTGTTCATCTGCCAGCTGTGGCTCGTTAGCACCGTCGGCATCGCCTTCGTTGGAGCCAAGCGCCTCCAAGATGTTAGTCGGGAACCAGCCTTGCTTCTCGGTGCCTTGGATGCGACCATAGGACCAGCCTTCGTTAACAGCACCATCTGGCGGCGACAGTATCTCCACAGTGGCATCCTCCTCAATGTCAATCTCATCATCCTGTTTGGCTTCGTATGAGTAGTGTGCAACAACAACCCGTTCAACAGTGACATTGGAGACATCAGTAGGAGCAGCGGGAGTAGCGGCATCGTCAGAGACATGGAGATCAGCAAAGGCATCGTCGAAGGTGATGGAGGAGGGCTCGGGGCTAGTGGGTGCAGGTGAGTTTGCTGTAGCCAGCAAGGCAGCGAATGGATTGGTGGAGAAAGCGGCTGCGTCAATTGGAGGGCTCGCAGCAGCCGGTGTGGAGAACATGGGCGGAGGTGGAGGTGGCGCAGCTGGAATAAACGGCTCTTCAGCGGCTACTGGAGTCTCAGCGACCGACTCAGTAGTCGGCTCAGGCACAAGTTCATGCTCTGGTTCATATTCTGACTCTGGCTCTGGCTCTGGAATGGCTCTGGCTGTAGCTGTAGGTTGTTCATCTGCCTCATCTTCGTCGTCATCCCAATCGTCGTCATCGTCGTCATCTTCTTCAGGACGCAGGTTTAGGCCAGGTGGAGGCGGCGGGAGAGCAATCTTGCCAAATGTAGACAAACTTGATGATGGCGGTGCGGATGTAGGTGCTGGTGCTGGCGCTGTGTCTTGTTTGACTGGTGCTGGCTGTGGCGCAGGTGGAAGAGACACTGGTGGCATGAACGGCGGCGGTGGAGGCGGAGCGTCTGGGATTGCATCCACAGCAGCAGGTTCTTGCTTGACGGCTGGTACCGCAAACATGGGTGGTGGGGGTGGTGCAACTGGAATGCTAGCCAACTCCGGCTCTGGCTCTGACACCGACTTGGGCTCAGGCTCATCGATGACAGCTGGCTGGGAGTCAAAGCCAGGATGCGATGGCAGAGTTGGCGATGGCAGGGCTTCAACAGGCTGGATGTCGATCGCAGGTTCAGGCTCAGCCACTGGAGCAGCTGGTACAGCTGGTGCAAATGGGTTGTAGCTCTGAACTGGCTCCTGAGGTTGAAGTTGAGGTTGAGGTTCAACAGCTGGTGGAGGAGGAGGCGGAGGAGGTGGAGGAGCAGTTGGAATATCGCGACGAGATACTTCGGCAGACTGTGGTATGAGAGCAGGTTGGTGGACAGCTCTAACAGGAGATGATGGCATATCCCAGTCCTCGTCATCAATCAAGTTCTTGGATGGCACGATTGCTGGTGGAGAAGATGGTTGCTGATACTGCTGCTGATGCTGCTGTTGCTGAAGCTTGAGCTGCTTAGCAATCGAGAAGATCGTAGTGGGTGTTTCCGGTGTCTTCTCAGGAACAGGTACTGGTGGAGAAGTGATAATTGGTTGTGGCTGTGGCTGTGGCTGTGGCTGTGGAGGAGCAGCTGGCATTGTGGTTGGAGAGAATCTCTGCTGATATTGCAACTGTTCGGCGATTGTATTGAAATCAAATGGCTGCTGAACCGGCACTGTGGGACTGGGTGGCTGTGGAGTGCGCTTAGCTGGCTGCTCTTGAACAACTGGAGCTGGTGGAGGTGGAGGTGCCGATCGCTTAGTCTGAGACTTGGGAGGCGGTGGAGGCGGTGGTGGTGCCTGAGTACGCTCCTTAGTAGGTGATAATGGCTGGCTCTTGACAGGCGGCGATTGCCACTGCGACTGTGGTTGTGGTTGCGGTGGTGGTGGACTTGGCGCCTTTGGAGCACCAACTGGCGGTGATACCGCAGTTGAAGCACGAGTATTCTGCGAAGAGATAGCCTGAGATGTACCAGTTGGAGCAGCGGGCTTGGACTTGGAGTCTGAACCCAATGTTGCAATGAAATCACGTACAGTTTGATTGCGAACATCGCTGCCGGTTGACCACTTGATACGCTGCTGTCTCTTCTGAGCATCGCTTGAACCAGCACCAGAAGCTGGCTTTTGAGCGCTAACGACACCATCAGCCTGCAGCTTCTTGATGATGGCATCGGAATTACGCACACTCGTCAACGTCTCTGTAACACGCTGCGATTGGTCAATAAGCGTGCTCTTTGCCCGATCACGCTCAGCATTCAATGCCTGGTCGACTTTACTGCCACCAGCTACACCTGGAGACTTGCCAGTGTTGAATGTAGTGGTCTTGCCAGTTAAGGCAAGCATTCTCTGGGCCAGCAGTGAATTGGCACTCGCGCTAATACTCGATCCACCCTCCGAGCCACTACCACCAGCACCACCAGCAGAGCCAGGCTTGAACGAAGGATCTGACTTTGCCTGTGTTGCTCTAAACAGCTCCACTTTGGCATCAACCAACTGGCCAATCATTGTCTGAACCTGGTTTGCCAAGCTAGCCACATCGGACGACAATACTGCCAAATTCTCAGCCAAATCGACCTGCTTTGATCTCAATGCAATCGCAGCATTGTCGTTTCCAGTATTGTTTGCACCAGACGAGAATTGCTGCTGTTGCTGTTGCTGCTGTTTGCCCAGGGTTCGTGAATAAACGGATGAAATCTCGCGCTTCAGCTGATCAACAACTCGAGTGTCTGAACCAGCTTGTAGCTTTTGGGCATCTGCAATTCGTCGCTCCTGGTCATGAAGCGAATGCTCGGCGGACTGTTCAGCGCTGCGAGCCAATTCAAGCTTCTCGCGTCGTTCCTTGACTTGAGTGCGCAGCGTTGATAGCTGAACGGCGCTTGGACGAGATGCAGCCGCTGCTGTCGAATATGGACTCGAGGTTGGAACAGAGCCACCGCCGGCAATATCGCCCCACTGACCGCGTCTACGATATCGAGATACAAACTGATCATTGCCACTATTATTGCTACCTTCCTGATCAAGGGGCTCAGACTTGGGCTTTTGAGTGGCTGCAGCTGCTGGAGAGCCGCTGTGGCTGTAGCCAGATGGGGGCGTTGAGTCCATACGGCGTGCTGTATCCCGAATGCTGCTGTAGCTGGTACTGTTGTTAACTGATCCACGATATGGCGAAGCAGACTGTGCTAACCCCGCCGATACTGCCGAAGTTGCAGAGGAAGAGGACACCAGCTGATCACGCATCAAGTCAACAGTCTGATCAATTCTAGCCATGCTCTTCGGTTGCAGCTCATCTGGCAATTTATCGGGCACAGGCATTCCATGGTTTCTAACCATTGTGATCAAATGCATAGCAATTGAAAACTCTTCGCTATTGAGTGATCCTTTACTAGCACTATCCACAAGTGCCCAAATCTTACCCAGCGCTGCATCGGGCAATCCGGACTGGCGGAACAGTGATCGAGCATCTGCGCCTGAGATCACACCACGGCGCGAGATGTCAGCCTGAGCAAATGTTTGCTGATAGCGTCTGCGGTCAGACTCAGACATATCCCAGCTACGTGAAGGCATACTGGCTGGAGTAGAGAATGGAGGCGGTGGAATGGTCGGCGGACGCTGCGGAATAGCCGAAGGGGGCGACTGGACTGAGCGGATAGAAGAAGAAGCTGGCGGTGGGGGAACAGCTGGAGGCAAGCTGGCCATTGGCGAGAGCGCAGACATGCTGGGCGGAGGTGGCACTGGCGGAGGTGGAGGCGGAGGCGGGATGGCTGGTGCTTGAGACACTGGCGCACTACTAGCTGCTGGAGTTCTGTTAGCCAGAGCCTGCGATACACTCCACAGTTCCTGCATGATGTTTGGCTGTAGACTGGGTGGAATAGCCGCGCCGTTACGACGTGAATTCGCCAAATGCATTGCCAGTACAAACTCAACAAGCGATAACGTTCCGCTCTTTGTGAGATCGGCCAGGCTCCAAATAGCTCCAAGTTCCTGAGCAGGCAATCCGCTCATCACGAGCACCTCGCGGGCTGGCTGTGCTCCAATCCGGGCCTGGGGATTACCGCCGGTGCGCTGCAAGAACTGCTGCTCGTACATGGCCCACTGAGCAGAGGTGACAAACGACAAGCGAGGCGCGGCTTGGGCCGCAGGAGCTGGATTAGCGTAGGCAGCTGCTCCATACGGCATGGCGCCTTGAATAGGCTGGCCGTACATTGTAGCTCAGAAGATGAAGAAAAGGAAACGCCAAGTTGATGATGAACGTCAGCAAAGATATAAAAAAGAAAAGAACTTGCAGAGAAAATGGAGACATCAAAGTCGACGAGAGAAAGATGTCTCTATAATCTGCCAGTTAGGCACTGGATGGCATTTTTGTGATGATATCATCTTAATAGTGCTTTAGAAGTTCATTTGGTACAGATGTAGTTTAAACACTAAAAAGAAAAGAGTATAAGGAGAGTTCATGAAGAAAAGGGAGGGATAGGGTGAAGAAGATTGGATTGGATTGAATTGGATTGAATTGGATTGAATTGGATTGAATTGGATTGCTTAGGGATGTTCTGGAGATGCTGGCTCCGATAGAATGCGGATTGCGGAAGCAGCTCTTGCAGCAGCCGCGGCCATCATATCATGCTGCAGCGGTTGTTGTGCTACAGCTGGAGTTGGAGATTCACTGCTGTTCGTCAAATACTTGGGCTTTTCAATCATTTCAATGACTGGACGCTGTTGCTGATCTACAGAAGGCGTCGATGCTTTCTTCTCGACAATGACTGGCGGTGCTGGATAAGCATGCTCATTGGTATCAGCATTGCCATTGTTGTCACCGCTGCCACTGTCGTTGTTGTTGTTTCTTCTTTGACCACTGCTGCCTTCAATATCTGCCTCCAGTGTTGTATCATTAGATGCAGACGATGTTGCTGCCGATGAAGTTGAGGTTGACACCCCCGCTGCTTCAGCCGCTGCCGCTCTGGTTGCCTCCGCCAGCATTGCAGCCTGTGGATGTCTCCAGTCATGATAAAACTTGGTCACAAAGTCAGGTACCAGCGCAGTGATGATACTCCACAACATCGCAAAGTAGAAGAGAGGTGTACAGAATGCAGCATACACAGTGTATCGATCTACAATCTGCCAAATGTCCATAATGTAGTACACAACCAGATAGGCGACAAAGCTGAGAAGCAAAATGGCGGGAATTGGCCAGACCCACTGACGAGCCAGCATACCACCTTTAATCAGAGTGATGGCAACCACAATCATTCCAACAATGTATTCCATCGTGGTATAGCCAATGGTTTGCTGGCCATCAATGTTAGTTACGCCTTTGCCCAACAGCATCAGCATGACCACAAATGCAATGACAGAGTGATACACCGCAACGACTGACCAGCCACTGATGATCCATCGGTTCCAGTACAGACCATCTTTAAGGGCACGATGCAACTGCGGCCGCTTCTCAAGAGCAGCCTCTGCAACATCCTTATCGAAGATGGCAATGACAATGGGAGGCAAGGCAGTGAACACAATGTTCCACAACACGAGGAACTGGTCCGAATAGATGGCACGGCCGCTCCACGCATTGTAGAAACTGTACCAAAATGGAACCAGAATCATCATGATATTCTTGTAGAATGAAAACAGAATGAAACCAGCCATGCGCAAATATGCATATCGGCCATGGACAGCCACCAATCTACGCAGTGAACGGAACTCGCGGAATGAGTAATCGGACGCATTGACAGCTTGAGCACCCTCTGTGCCTTCGATACCAACGCCGACATGAGCCTGCTGGATCATACTGACATCGTTAGCACCGTCACCAATGGCCAGAGTAACCTTCTTGAGTCGGCGTTTAATCATTTTGACAACCTTGGCCTTCTGCAATGGAGTGACGCGGCAGCAAACAACACTGTGGCACTTGTTGCCCAATTCCAAGAATGCACGCGTGGTGGACTTGGTCTCAAGAACAAACGCAAGCGACTCGCCATCAATAACAAGAGCATACTCGGGCTTGCGGGTTCCGGCAACAGCAGCGTCTTCGCCACTGTAAAGAGCATTGATCTGGGCAGCAGCTTCGGCTTCAGCAACCTCGGCACGATGATGGGCCAACAACTCAATGCACTCTTGATTGGAATGAACATTGACCAAAAGCAGATTCATATCAGTGCCAATCAGCCTCGATGCCATTGCAATCTTAATAGCAGTTTCTTGCTTGTCACCAGTCAATAGCCAAATCTTCAATCCGCAGTTGAGTAAATACTCAATGGTCTCAGGAACTTGATCCTGCAACTCGTCTTCAATGGCAGTGCAGCCCAGCAGATCCAGGTCCTGCTCAAAGTCATCATAAACACGCGCAATTTGAACATCGCGACCACGCAACACACTGTTGGCAGCTTCGTATCGAGATGTGAACGCAGCATACTCATCAGCCGTCAGTGTCCTCTGAGCAATAACAAGTGTGCGAAGACCATCAACTGCAAACTGATGCAAATTCTCTTGAACACGAGCAACTAGCCGAGCCTCAGTGCCAGGACGAATGAGAGAGGGTTCTAAATGTGCTGCTGGTGCTACTGGTGCTGCTGCAGAAGAGGCAATGACACCACCGATACTGGCGCTTCCACTGGCGTTGCGCTGAGTGGCTGCAGATGGTGATCGGACAAGACGCTGTTGTTGGTGCTGATGAGAGAGCTGGCCGTTGGCATCAGTACTATTTCTTGAGGATGTGCGACGCTGCGGACGTGGACGAGGATGCTGGTTCATGAGTGGCTGGGATTCATCAGGCATTGCCATTGGAGGAACAATTGGCACGGAAGGCGTTCTTAGTCTTAATGAAATTGAAGACTGAGCAGCTGCATGACGAGTGCTGAGAGCAACGTTGATATCGTGGGATTCAGTATCAGGCGAAGTTGGGGCAGTGGTTGTCGTAGTGACTGGATTGCTGGTAATTGAGGTGGACGGCACTTGGCGCAGAGGATTGTAGCTGAAGTAAGATGCCGCGGGAGTCATGACCGGTCTAGGCGATGTTGGGGCACCACCAAGCGAGATGGCAGACGGGTTACGATTGCGCTGTCTTGACTCGCTCATAGCAGAGGCATCAGCATTCACATCGGCACCAGTACCAGAACCAATGCCATTGCCCAGCGGAGTGAATGGAGTCAATGGAGCAGAAGGGGATGTTATATCCTCAGTTCCATCGTTAGGGTCAGTAGGTGCCAGATACTCTGCACGCAATCTGGGCAAAATGACACTGTCTGCGCCTTTAATAAACATGACAATTGAGCCATCCTCCATCTCCACAATAACTGACATGCGCTTTCTGGTTGAGTTAAACTCGAGAATGTGCAGCACTCTGAATGACTCTGGCTGTGAAAAGCTATCAAACATATCAGCACGCACAGTGTCCTTATTGCGTTCACAGAATATAACTCCATTCATTGCCATTGCATTGAGGAGCGCAGTCTCATCTGGACTCTCGCTCTCATACACATACTGCTGTGGTGGGATAGCTAACGAAGTACCATAAACACGGGAGTGGCGCTGATTGGATGTTGAGATGATGGAGTTTGCACGAGTACGGCGAGCAATCTGGGCAGCTGAAACACTGTTGCTACGCATGGAGTCAAACGATGATCGGATAGAGTACATTGAGTTACGCAGGCGATGGCCAACTGTGCCTCCACCATGAGAGCCAGACGCAGTGCCAGTTGCCTCATGGTGCAAGTCACGCAATGGGATGCCACCAGGCTCAACCAAGGAGACAACTGAGCGACGAGCATGGTTGGCGTTTATCGCAGCCTCATGTCCCTGGAGTATGGATGTAGGCGGTGCGAGAGTCGAGTACAGAGGAGGTAGATTCGAGTCGGCAGAATGGTCTTCGATTGGATCTTGAGTTAGATGCTGGCTGCCAATACGATGGTGCTGAGGCTGCTGGTGATGAGTGAAACTATCAAGTCCGAGATCAAGTCTACTGCGACTACTGCTGTTGTTGTTTGTGACCAATGGATGCTTTTCCGGAGATGACACTGGGCTCAATGCGTTGCCAGAAGAACCGGGCGATGATTCAGGAACAACCCCATTAGTAACAATCTCATTAATACCGACATCATTGCTGCCTTCATCTGCGTCAACTGGCTGGGCAGTATGACAGACCGCAATGGCCTGCATAAATCGCTTTGTCATCAGTTTACGAGATGAATGTTGCGGCAGCGATCGGTAATAGGCAGCTAGACACTGGGGATCGTCCATCTGGTTCAACACGTGCTTGCCAACACACCACTTTGCAAGTGTCATTATATTTCGAGTCAATGTGCCCGTTTTATCCGACAAAATGTACTCAACCGCACCCAGATCCTCGCTAAGATTAATGTTATGCACCTTCATTGGACGACCAGTTTCTGGATGAGCCATTGTGAGATCCCACGACATGAACCATGCTTGTGCAACTCTGACAGCCTCCACAGATACAAACACTGACATGGGAATAACATAGCTATAAATCACAAAATAGATCATAAAGTAGTTTAACACCACAGCGCCTTTGGCACCTTCAGTCTCCCACAAATACCATGCAACTGGATATACTGAATAATAACTGACCGATGGATCCACAAATCTCATACACATGCTCAGTAGTAACAAAAATGCGTTAAATCCAAAGATCCACAGAATGAGCTGATTGAGTCGCTCTTCCATGGTTGAGAACTTGAGTTTACCCTTCTTCAAATTGCGGAAGATCTTAGTGTCCTGACCAGCATAAATTACAAGTCCATACATGTAATCAGTGTTACGAAGAACAATGCCACGCAGAGTCATATTGTCAACTGTAAACGGAATCCATTTGGTGCGATGCGAGGAAGCACTCAGTGGAGGTAGATCAATGGATGACATGCGGTGCGAAGTGGATGACATTGGATCGGCGCTGGGTGGAGACAGGGCTGCAGCTGATGCAGTGCTAGCGCCACGGTGATGATTATGATGATGGTGCTGATGATGAGGATGATGATTGCTGTGTTGCGATACATGGCTATGCTGATGTTGGTGGCCATGATGTTGCTGCTGAAGTCGATGGGATGGGAAGGTGGTCAGTTCAGATGCAGGAATGGATAGCTTTAATCTGCCATCTAGATTACCCAATCTATCGTTTGGTAGATCACACTCAACGACGCCACTTAATTTACCAATTCTGGCAGGAGAGCCAGCAGTGTCGTCAACAATGGGATCTGATTTAGTGCCAGAATAGCCCATTGGATGAGTCTCAGACAGAGCATACTTACGCTTCAAATTGGTTTCACCATCCAATTCGGCAGTCTCAACCAAGCAAATTCCATCAGAATGACTCGTTGACAATACTAATAAATCAGCTGGGCACTTTTCACCTTTAGTAAGCAATATCACATCGCCTGGCTGGATGTCCTGGCACTGGATACTTGCTGTGGTTCCATCTGAATTCACAATTGTATAAGGAGCAATGTTTGCAGCCCGATCTTCTTTAAATCTGCCATAATCTTCGTGGCCATCCTTCAGTGCTGTGATTGACAATATAAACAAGAGAGGAGTGATGGTGGTTGTAATTGACAGTGCAGGCACAATAAACAAGAAAACGAGAGCCAGCAAGAAATAAACATTGTATAATCTTCTAAACTGAGATGCAATGTTTAGTGGTAAGAACGTAACCAGTGTGTACTTTGTAGTTCGAATATAGTTGGATGCTGCTCCATACGGAAGTGCCTTGCCCAACTTACCTCTAAACACAGTCTCATTAACAAACTTGCTAGCATGAAAGTCCAGCCAATCGACATACTCTTTCCACTTCGGTCTAACTGGATCGCCTGTGCGTTTAACTCTGGCTTGCATGTCTGGTCTATTAAAGAATACTTCATATTTACTATCTGCACTCTGTTGTTTATCTCCAGCCAAGGATCCATTGTCGTCATCATCTGAATCATCAGAGTCATCAGAGTCTGAATCACTGTCATAGTCATCATCGTCATCATATTCTTCTTCATTCTGCTCAACTATGTAGTCTTCATATCCATGTGGATTATCGTGATACTCATTTACATCTGCAAATGCCACTCCATGTCTAGGTCCACTATTGCCACCAATACTGTCTTCGTTAGAGATGCGAGGCGTCCCGTCATGCTGCTCAACCCCATCTAGCCACATTGATCCACCTGCTGCGATGCCAGCTGTGTTAGGCACATTATTATCAATAGTATCAACATTATCAGAGTGAATAAATGCAGGTCCAGCTGATAAGGGATCCTGAATACTACCACTGAACGAGCTCTCGTTCTTGGTGTCCAATAAACCCACGTGTCCTAACCCAACACCATTACTACCAACAAGGCTGTTTGACAGTATTGCAGCCGCATTCGATGATGATCGCAGTCTAGAATTCGTAGAGGCCAGGTTGTCAATTGCACGCAAATCCCTCGTGGACGACACGCTGCGTGGCTCACTTGCTGAGTGAATCAGACTGGACGCAGCTGATGCACGTCTTGACTGTTTCTCTGCTGCCTGTATCATTTGCAATCTAGCTGACCTTGGTGGATACTGTTGTTGCTGCTGTTGCTGTTGCAGCTGTAGTTGTTGCTGTTGCGAAAATGTGGCTGAAGGCAGGCTTTGGGTATGATGAGGTGGATTGAATGCCATCATACGTGGTGTTCCCAATGGGTTTGTGCCAGGTGCACTTCCTGTATGAAATCCAGCCCTCGAGGCAGTTCTCATACCGCCGCCTGTAGTGACAGTTGCAGTGCCAGATTGACCTCCAGATAATCCATTCTGCTGAGCAAAGTTAGCATCGCGCATCAATTGCTTACGGAGCTTTCTTTTGCGTCTGCGCTGAGGAAATATCCATTCAAGTACCTTGCGGACTGGATAGGGCAGCTTCTTCTTGGAACTACGCTTGCTCTTTCGAGACGGAGGCAGCGGTCCACCGCCTGCCATCATTAGCATGGACATCGTGGGCTCGCGCTGTTGATTTTGTTGATGCTGCTGAATGGTAGATGTGTCTGCAGAAGGGAGAGTTTCAAAATCAGACTGAAGTCCAAGTCCATGTCCCAATTGTTGTTGTTGCTGTTGCTGTTGCTGCTGTTGCTGTTGCTGCTGTAGTTGACCAAGATGAGAAGTGGAAGCAGGACGTCCCAGTGATGTATCGATTGACAATGTTAAAGTTGGCTTTGGTCGGCCCATTGCCGCTGCTGCTGCTGCTGCTGCTGGACGTGTGACTCCTGGCCGGATCAATAATGGACTTCCGCTCACACTGCCACTTGTGTTGTTGTCAACAAGTGGGCTGCCTGTCCGGCTAGCTGGCTGAGATGCCAACGCACCAAGAGCAGCCGTCACAGCAGGCGGTAGCTGTGGTAATGAAGACGCAGTTGACACAACATCAGGCTGAGCAAGAAGACCAAGATCACCTCTTCCGGGATTGTTGCTGGCGTCGCTTGACTCAACAGCCGCTGGTGCTGTTGGTGCTGCTGGTGGTTGCGGCTGGTCTCGCCGTTCGTCCATAGCACGCACAACTGGTGGTAGTCGACTGCTGGTGCTGTTGCTGCTATTGATAGTTTGTTATCGTTCTGTTCACTCTCGCAGGTTTGAAAGAAAAGGAAAAGGAAAAAAAAGAAGGTGCGAAAAGAGTAGCGCAGCAACAATAGTCGGTGTTGGCAAAGTTGCAAAGTTGCAAGTTGTCAGTTTTGGGTTTGTTCACAGTCGGAAAATGCAGTCGTATGCACACGCGGCGGCGGCGACAGCGGAGGAAGGAGATGGAAGGAAATAGCACGCGACTGAAGCGTTTGTGTATGAGCACATGGAAGGACCAAAGTAACCTTGTGGCTTGCAATTGTGGCAAGATATAAGACACGGTGTAACTGCGATGATGCCAAGCCTTAAACGTCTTAAGAAGACGTGTAATCAACTGAGAGACAGAGAGAGAGTGAGTGAGTGAGAGAATGAGAGAATGAGAGAAAGAAAAGAGCTATATGCCAAGAAAGTCAAGGGACCATCCTACGATGAAGATCGCCACGTATGAGTGCTGTGCTTGATATCTTTTAAAATCAATTCCGTTGAATATGGGAACACAAGAGTTGAGACGAACATACCTCACTTTAGTCAACAAAGAAATGAACGAATGAACGAATGAACGAATGAATGAAGAAAAGAGCCAAATGGTTTACAAAGAGGATGCTGAATGAACTCTGCAAGTGGATGGAAGATGAAAGAGGTTTGTCAGTGTCTATCGAGGCGGTTTGCGCGTGTCTGTTTTTACAAAGAAGGATCGTAGAAAAACGAAGAAGAGGGACAGAAACAGAAAAAGGGACAGAAGGACCATGCGCGTCGAATATTACCAATGTTTTTTTTTTGTTGGTGAACGTTGAACCGGATAAAATGAACCGGCAAGATCGAGCAAAAAGGGTCCCCAATTCGATGGCAACAGCATGGAGGCATCCAATGACTGTGGATACATATCCGGGACAATTGTTGACGCCATTCCAGTCATTGGCATCAAACCCGATCAACTGTAAAAAAAAAAATACTGTCGAATAAAGGTTTACAAATGCATTCCAGTCAATCGGACAGAATGAAATGCATAGTGTATCGGATTCGTTTTGAGGAGTAAAAATAAATCAGTATTTATTAAGGTTAAGTAAATAACCGTAGATTTTTTTTTTATGGAGGCATCCAATGACTGTGGATACATATCCG
>MU602780.1:0-10792 GCA_025201865.1 Ramicandelaber brevisporus | reverse complement strand
CCCCTTCTCCCTGTCAAGCACCGAACATCAGCATCGAAATCGACAGCAAGTCCTCTTGTCACTGCTTTTTTGAGGTTGAGTTTGCTTTGCTGCTTTTCGATCTTTAATTTGACACACGCTTTCTCTCTCTCTCTCTCTCGTCTGCCATCCTTTTCATACTCGTCTTATCGTGTACCACCGTATCCTTTCGTTCTTCGCCTGACATCAACATCGTACAGCAACAGCCACATCAATTGACGACTTTTACAGTCCTTCTGACTTGCTCAAACTCACCAGTTTATCGCGTTCCACCCTATTGTTTCCCCATCACCCCCCCATTCCTCTTGTTGTTGGTGTTGCGCACTTTCTGGCCTTGTTGTTGGACCTGTCGGTGTTGCAGCTCACTTCCGGAAGGTTTTGCGCTACGCTGCGACACTGCTGTTCGATTGACTGTCTCGCATATTCGACCTCAATCTCTCTCGTGGCACGAACCTCCCCCAACAAGCCTTCTGTCGCCTATTGCCTTTGCGAGCTCATCTCCACGTTGGTTAGAGGGTTCTGTGCGGCTTGGATCTGGGCACCCTCATCTACTTTGTCACTCTCGAACATTAACACCAGCTACAACCACACTGTCAAGCAGCAGCACCAGCAGCAGCAGCAACAGCAACAGCAACAGCGGCGAGTGTACGTGTTTAGCGTGCGATACTGCGCATCCGACTATCGACCCGTTTGCCATTTTCAATCCAACTCCTCTGTCCATTCGTCCGTCCCCCTTGCTGTGCACTTTGCAAACAATATCAACTCTGCAGCTCTCCCACCGCCTCTCCTGCAGTTCCGTTGACAAAATAAAGGAGGCGTTTCAATTTTTAGAGGGAGGATATCCATGCATCAACTACAGCAACCCCGGCACCGCAGCTCACTTGACCAGCTAGCTGCAGCGGCGGCGGAGGGAAGCAGCAAGAGTCTCAATGACAATAGTGGCGGCAGCAATGGCAGTGGCATGGATATTGTCGATAATACTCCTGCTCCGAGTTTTGTGGTTGAATCAATCACTCCTCCTCACTCAACTCAACAACACTATCCATCTCAAGCCATTCAGCAGCGGCAACAGAATTGGCAACAACAACAACAGCAACAACATTATCAACATCATCAGTCACAACCATCGTCATCGGCAATAACCATGCAACACTACGCAAACAATCTGTATCAGCCTGCTCATGCTTCTTCATCATCTCTTCACCCGGCTCTTGTTTCACCGCCACCGCCACCGCCTCCTGTAGTCGATAACTCCATGACTATGATGACAGCGACAACAACAGCAGCAGCAGCAACAACAACAGCAACACCATCGACAGTAGTAGCATCGACAATATCGCCCTCAGTTTTAGTCAATCGACCACGCGGTAACAGCACCGCCAGTATCAGTAGTGTATCGCTGACAGCCAGCACCTCACAATTACTTGGCCGTAGACGAGGCGGATCGCGTGCCGGTCACAGTCTCATCAATGTTCCCGAAGACGGCGTTGCATCCGGTGCAATTCGACGTGGTATATTGGAGTATGCATCTGGTCAACACCAGCCCTCATCTTCAGCGTTCTTTGTCGCTCAACAGCAAGTTCTACACCAGAGTAAATCAATCGCCAAATCAGCGCTACAAATGCTAATTGGCATGAGTAAAGAAAACGATTCGAATGCGCATGTGTCACAAACGTTGATTCCTCCGCTGTCGATTGTATTCCACCAGCTTGGACTGATTGACGATGCCACTCGGCTGGCCCATGCGCACGACTATATCAATGCAATGTCACTGAGTAGGCCATTGACAGAAGCTGTTGAGCAGATAAAAATGCTTATAAATGTGTATGGATTGGAAACTGCGGTTGGGATCTTGTCCAGCCGCCCAAGTGGGCTGTGGAGTCCAACACCGTCGTCGCCGCTCAGCTCACATCCATCGGTTTTGTCTCCAGTGTCGTCGAGCATGATGGTTTCACCTCTAGTGTCCGGATCAACAACTGCGCATTTTGGACATGCTGGAAATGGTGCTCCTACTCCGCTATCGCCACACTTACATCAGCCTCAGCCTTCACCATCAACTGGAGTTACAACAATCATTGTGCCCTCCTCCATGCAACTGATCAGTCCTACATCCACAACTACGCCAACATTATCAAAGAAACAAGCGGCTGCAATGCGTGAAGCTAACATTGGATACATGCAGCTAATCGCACCAAACAATCCCTCAAACTCAATTGTGCTCGTTGGCAACCATTACTCGAGAGCAGATGTTACAGCAGCAATCAATGATACACCCGAGCCATGTGTACTGCGACTGCGTGAATTGAGCGAGAAGGCATGCGATGATTCTATCCTGGCAGCATTGCATGGCAACGCTGGCATTCGGGAGGTTCACATTGAACGTTGTCTTGGCATCACGTTTTTTGGTGTCGTTGCTCTACTGCGCTCTCTACGGCCTCGTGTTGCTGCATTGACATATATTGCGCATCCAGCATCGAGTCCACCAGAAAACAGCATGATTAACGCACTGCTGGGCTCATTGTCAAAGAAGAACACACTGCGACTTTACTTGGACTTTCCGCGAGGTAACTATGCACATTACTATATGACAATTGTAACGGAGTTTGTTAATCTACAGGCACTTGGCTATCATTTCCGCACTCCTGTCCGGTTTGCGCCATCATTGAGTGCCACCTCTGTTTCTGTTGTCTCCAGTTCAACCGGTGCAAGTTCAGAGACTGCTTCGACAACCTCAGCTTCTGACCAACAGCGGAGTGCTCCAGGTCGATCTCTGATCTGGCTGTCGATCATCCTACCAGCAAATCTTGGTACTGTAGCAGGTCAAACGATGTCGTCGCTGCGCACTCTAATCGTTTATGGAGTCAACGAAGACGATGACATTGGCGCCATGCGAGGCGAAGAAATCACTCGACTGTTCAAGGCCCGCACGCCCGGTGCTCGAGTTGGCTCAGGTAACGACAGTCCACCATGGCATGCCAACCTGCGCAATCTGCTGCTGGTCCAATGCGCATCGATTCAGGAGAGTGTCCTGACTGAAATCTCTGGCAGCTGTCCGCAGATTGAGCGCATTGTTGTGGATGGCTGCAAGCATGCTACGACGGCTGGCGGTATGAACTTGCTGCGCGATTTGACCAAGCTGACTCATCTCAGCATTGCTGGCAGCACCAGCATCGGCAGCAAGACGCTTCTCAAACGACCGGTTTCTACACTGGCCGGATTGCAGTATCTTCACATTCAATACACACAATTCTATATGGAGCAAGCCAACACAGTATTCTTCAACATGCCACAGCTGCGTACATTATACTTTGACAATTCTGACTTTTCTGCAACTGTATCTCGTCACCTGGCAACACCCCAGTCCAGCTCTACAAGTAGCGATGCGGCTGACCAGTCCCAGCAGCAACAGCAGCAACAGCAACAGCAGCAACAGCAACAACAGCGTCGACAGATTGGGGCACCTCTTGAGGAGTTCCGACTTACTGGAGCCACTCATTTTGACGAGACCGCGGTTCGAAGCATTCTGGAGATTCCAACTCTGAAGAAACTCACACTGCGTGGCACACGACACAACAAAGATACTATCGAACGAATGTGCACGTTGCAAAATCGGACTGACGTGGTTCTTGATGTTGATACATCCATGGCTGATCCACTGCTGACTCATCCAATGCTCGAGCGATTCTTTGACGGCATTAGCGTGGCTGACTTGGTTGCTCAGGCTGGTCTTCAATTGTATGTCGACATTGATGATCCATCAGATGTTGCATTTGAAGATGACAGCAGTATGGATGTCGTGATCACTCCAATTGTGCCTCCAGCCCGGCGCAATCGTCCCAAAGTGTCTCCATTGCACAATGTGGTGGACAGCAGTAGCCAAGACGGCTTTGGCGGCTCTGCTCTGGTGTCTCCATCGCTGAGCAACGGTATCTCGCCAAGTGCAACCATTTCGCCAATTACTCAGCAAATGTCTCGCACCTCACTCATCTCTGGAACAGTCGACAGCGCAGTTAGTATGGTCAGCAACAGCCACAGTGATACGATGGTTTCAACGGCACAGCTGTCCCCACTGCCTCATGTCAGTGCCACTCTTGCAACCAATCGATATCGATCCAATTCTGATGTCAACGCTGGCAAGCGTGCACTGCGTCATCGTGGATCTATCCAAAATGCTGGCCAGAGCCGGCTTGGTTTAGTATCGGACATTGCACCACCTCCACTTCGCGGCAGCTCTGACGAGCTTCAGTACAGTTCAAGCATATCCCACAGTGCTGCAACATCGCCGGCGTTGCTTGCCGAGCCCCCACATTCACCGCGCTCACCATATAGCCAGCATCATCAACCACCTCTTTCCTCACCCCATCGACTTCAGCATCGTTCATCAGTACACCAGTTCCCACTTCCATATCAACGGCCCTCAACATCATCGACATCAATGTCAGCCGGTCGACGCCACTCACGAGTTCAGTCATCCATTTCGAATTCATATAATGATCATGCTCGCTTCCAGGATACAAGCGAGTTTATGGCGCCAGTGCACAGCGATCAACGACAGCCTGGTCCGCAAGCTGTGCCGCCTACTCAACAGGTTGGTTATTCGTATGGCAGCGTTGAAGATGTTCGGATGGCTGGCGACAGCAATGACATCATCGAGCCATCCTGGCTCCCTTCACCAGTCGGCCAGCGATACATTCGTCCACCTGGACAGCTTCCACAGCCGCCGCCACTGCATCAGCGTCCAGTTCTACCTCAGCCGCCGCAATCACAGCCACAGCCACAGCCACAGCCACAACTACATGCTTCAGCATCAACATCGCCTCCAGTATACTTTGATGGCACACCTTATAGTCCACATGCAACAGCAGCAGCACCTGGCTCTTCATATACACACCAGCAAGTTTCCCGTCAGACATCACAAACACCATTATATCAATCATATCAATCGCAACTACAACCACCGCAGAACTATGCACAGAGTGGTCCATTATCATCGCCTCAAACAGTCACTCGAATTCGACTTCCACCGCCAACTCCAACTACGCCTTTGCACTATACCTCTCAGTCTAACTAAACTATTGTATACTTGATCATCCTTATATATACCTATCCATACCTATATTACATCCTGTACCCTTATACACTATCTTGATTATAACCGTGTTGATTATAGTTTTTTTTTTTTGAAAACAACAACCAACCTATCGTGTGTTAACAACAGATGAAAAAAGATCGCAAAAGTTAAGAGTTAAGAGTAAAAGTAAAAGTGAGAGCAGAGGAAGGAAGGAAAGAATGCTGATTAAGACTACAGGCCAGCCACATAGCTTGTTGAATTGGCATACTGTGGAGAGCTGAGGATCATTTTAATAGCCATCGGTGGATCCAAACCCAAAGATTCGGCACGCTTCCAACGAGCAATCCGACTCATTCCAGAAGCCGGGCCATAGGTTGGATCGGTATCAAATCGGCGCAACACACGCTCAGTCTCGTCAACAATCTCCCAGTGTATACCCGTCGCCTTCAACCCGCCTTCGGCAACATTGCTACTACCAGCAACTGCCGCTGACTTTGAAGCAGCGCTAGAGTTGAAGTTTTGACGGTTCGGATTCGCATCGATGCTGCCTGGTTGACCAGAGATGCTCAACAAGTTCAGAGCCGCAGCTGGTACAGTAGTTTGTTCGCGCTTACGGCGGCTCTCGTGCAAGATGTTGGCAACATCAAGTTCTGACCGACGCTGTTGCTGCTGCTGCTGCTGCTGCTGTTTTATGGCGTCTTTGCCGGCAGATTCAAGACGCGAGAGCTTACTTGGGGCAAAGTCAAGCTTCATTTGGCTGCTGTTATGAGAGCTCATCGTAGGGTGAGTGGTAGAGATGCAATGAGAGCGAATTAATTAAAAATGATTTATTTTCTGACTCTCATTACGCTTCCGTCCAGACCCTTTTGGGGAGGATTCTGGACTCCCTTTTAATCCTCTGAATCTCATATACAATATTGTCTTGTCGTACTCGATAGACAACATTGCAGAGAATAAAAAACAATTGAAAAGTTGGCGTTGAGAGTGGATCTGTTGCTGCGGTCAACCGCGACGTGCTCACAGCAACAGAGGCAACAAAATAACTACTCACTTACTCACTCACTCACTCACTCACTCGCATTCACATACAAGACTGTATTCTATGACGCTTACATTCTGTTCAAAGCTACAGCTTTGGTGAACAGTTTAAACTTCCCCCTCAAATGCTCATTTAAAAGCCGTGCTCATCTGGTGTAATCACTAGTCTCCTTGATGTACTAAATCGGCCCTTGTCTCCCTTAAACTCATTTGACTGAACGAATCTAATCACAAGGAGAAACTGTCAAATCTAAGTCGAGTTCAATATCCACTGATTGCGAGACTGGGGAGGAGAGGTAGCACTGATTCAACGAAGTCTGTATCCAGTCGTTCGAAGCTCGGCTTGATCACGCTGTGCGCACTTGCTGCATCTCTTTTATACTTCAGAACCCCCCTCTACCTGACATTTCTCCCTTCGTTTTCCCGCTCGCACAGCGAATATCCCCTTCTCATTTTCTCTCCCCTCCCCCATCTTCTTATTCTTTCATCGTACTCTATTTTCTCCCTACAGCGCTAAACTTGCTGCTGTCCTCTCTCACCAGGCCAATCTCCCTTTGTGTATCCAGAGAATCTCCCCCTCTCCTACAGGCATACACACGTTAATGGAGCATTTTGATACACAGTCGCTGCTGTTTCATCAACAAACAGCGGCCATACCAAGTTTCCTGCTTGATACAACACCAGCCTCTGCACCTGCCCTCGCATCTACAGCATCTCTGCCTTCCTCAGCGACCGCTACCATTCAAGATGACTTGACAAAGGCGATGCTATTTAATCTTCAAGCTCAGCTACACACGCCAGACATGTCGCGCTCAACTTCGCTTGGGTCGATTGATGCAAGTAGTGCAGATAACACTGCAGTGCCGCTGTCACCAACGGTTAACAGTGGTGCAGACGCGATCGTGGCAGCCGCAGCGGCCGCAGCAATGGCAGCTTCTACAGCAGTATCAACACAGCCAGCTTCTACTACAATGACCATGCCGCTACAAAACTCAATGACATTTGGTAGCCTCCTAGAAGCATGTGGCATAGATTGCAACATCATAAATCAACACCACCAGCAACAGCAACACCACCACCACCAGCACCACCACCATCAGCAACCGCAGATCCAGCCGATACAACAGATCCAGCAGTCTACTACAGCTGAGCAACTCATCAATCAATTGAGTCTATCGAGCCCCATCAATACACATGCTCCGATATTGCTTCCAGCCGAGATAAATCACAGTTTGACAACAATGCAAACAAATCCTCTAACTATCAACACACTTCCATTCATACAGCCACAGCTTGGCCCTCAATTCCCAGGACTATTGTCGATGTCACACGTCAACAGCCCAACAGCCTACTCAGCTCAATATAATCAATCAAGTATTTTAGCCGCTGCTGCTGCTGCTGCCGCTGCAGTCACCAACCCAACACCGACAATGACGTCACCGGTTTCTGCACTTCCGTACCCGCTATCGCCAATTGCTCCACTGCAGCCCGTTCCTTCTTTGCCTCAAATTGGCAAGCCTCGCGGTCGTGGTGCAGGCGCGGGTGGTGGCACTGGTGGTGGTCGTCGCCGTAACCGTTCCAATTCGGCCGCCGCTGCTTCTGCATCTACCAAACCCAAGCCAATCAAATTTCGTCAAATGCCGTCAGCTGCTGGAAAGCCTCGTCCATTCATGTGTCCACACTGTGGTCAGACCTTCCGTCGTGCCGAACACGAGCGCCGTCATATTGCTGGCAAACATGAAAAGGATCGACCACATGTGTGCGAATATCCCGGCTGTGGACGAGCATTTACTCGGTCGGATAACATGAAGCAGCACATGAAGATGCATCAGCAGCCAAAGAAACGAGCAGGCAGACAGCCAGGAAGCGGGAGCAGTGGCAGTTCGACGCGCACAAGAAGTAGCACAAGCAGTAGCGCGGCAACTGGTGGCACGATTAGCAGCAGCAACAGCACTGGTGGTATTGTAGGCGAGATGAATGGACTGACCATGGCGGGCATGAGCGGCGCCGGCATGCTTGGCGGCATACTTGGAATGGAGGCATCAGCGAGTGGATATGGACTATTCACTTCACCAGTCAACACTACACATCCATTGAGCGACAGCATGAACGAGTTCGCAATCAACAAAGCAATTGCAGACTTGGCGCTTTCTACAACAGCAGCTATAAACGGATCCAATAATCATCATACACGCTTTTAACCTTTTATTTTGTTGTAATATTTACAGAGTCGATGAAAGAGTAATGAGAGTAGAGAACGAAAAAAAAAATACAAACCACAATGTGAAACAAGCATCACATCTATATGACCCACAAAATAACGAGAAATTATCCTCGGTAGCTCAATCGGAAGAGCGTGGGACTTTTAATCCTAAGGTCGAGGGTTCGAGCCCCTCCCGAGGAGATATCCTCTTTTGCCAATCTCATCCGGCGATGTTGTTTGTTTGCTTTCATCATCTTTGTGGTTTTCTTTCCAGTGCAAAGTATATTCCGGAGCTGACTCTCTCAATTCCAAGCTGCCATGTGGGCACACTCCTCGTAATCAGATCACTAAATCAATTGTTTTTTTTTTTAGTTCAGTGATGCTTAATTGCGCGCACAGACCACATGTCATGCTCCACCAAAGATGTGTAGTTTCCAGCTGGGTTCGAGAAAGAACATCAGTGGCTGCGGATGAGACTCATGCTACTGCTTCTTTTGGTCTACTTTGGTCTACTTTGGTCTGCTTTGGTCTGCTTTGGTCTACGTGTCCGTTCTTTTCTTCCACTCAAGATGAGGATCATCCAATCCAACATCGAAAATGGAAAAATACAACAAAAGGCAAAAGTGGCCACTGTCATCTTTTCCCTCTCTCTCTCTCTCTCTCTGTGTGTGTGTGTGTGTGTTAAATGCTTGCTGCGAATGTTGGCCTGGGTCACCACAGTCTCTCTGATGAAGTCGGAGTGCATATAAACCCCCTCTACCAGTCCATGTTGTTTCAAGCTATCTCTTGTTTTCGCTACTTCAGCAACAACATCCCACATACTCAGACTCACACATACTCACACATACTCACACATACTCACACTGTCGCACTGTCACACTCTCACACTCAAATCCATCTCCTCTTTCGTAATCATTTTTTTTTTGACTACTAGCTATCGAAACAATGAAGGACAAGACCAAGAAGTTCGCAGTCGCCGGTTTGGCTCTGGCTGGTGCTGCTCTCGTTGCTGGCCTTGCTTCCTCTGACAAGAAGAAGCAACAGCAGCAGCAGCAACAGCAACAGCAACAACACGCTCCACCGCCACCGCCACCACCGCCACAGCCAAAGCCACAACCACAAGCAGCTATGCCTTCTGTCGGATTCGCTGCCCCGGCTGCTCCAGTGACTGTTCCATCTGCTGCTCCAACGTCAGGCCTATCGGATGCCTCAACCGCTGCTTACTTTGAATTCAAAGATGGCCTCAACGACCTCTTTGTGTTCAAGCTCACTGACCCCGAGAAGATCAAGCACGTGCGCTACATCCTGGATGGTACTGAGCAGATTCGGACATTCATCTATGGCCGTATTATCAAGTCCAAAGTGGATTACAACCCGCGCTGGAACTTCCATCTCGATCCGGATATGATCGAGTTCAAGGATCGTGCAGAACCAGACTGCGATGCTACGTTGTACTTTATCGGAAATAATTTGGATAAAATTGGATATGAGACATTGTGCGGTGGATTCTGGTCACCAATATATCTGGTGTATACTCGCGAAGTCGTCAAATTCAACTAAACGAACTAACTTTTGTTAACAACATATTCCTTTTTTTAAAAAAAAAAACAAATATCATCTCGTAAAAGTCTTTTCAAACTCGGGTTTAATAGAAACATGGTCAAAAAATCGCATGGGCCATTCATGTGTACGATCGATCGCCCGATGCACAAAATCGAAAAGCACCATCGCATGCTTTTACATATATAGGTGCTGATCTGAGCGACACATGTGTACATCTAATTACGCACATGACTTGGCAACATGGACCAGCTCGGATCCGTATGCATGTTGCCACCATCGAGCATTTATCCACTGGCTATTGCGCACTGATTCAAAGTCCGTGTGAGCACAACTGCGAATGCTATAAAAATCTGGAACGGCAGCAGCAGCAGCTATATCCCCGACATCTCAAGTAATTATTGCAATATAATCATCATCGTTCAACCCTCAAGTCTCTCATTCTTTCTATACAACTACAATACCTGGCCCATTTCAAGATACAAGATGCGTTTCAATATCCTGGTCGTTCTCGCAGTCGCTGTTGTTTACGCTAGCACCGTCTCAGCTGCACCAGCCAAGACTGATTTTGTGACTTGTCACTACGACATTTGTTGCGATAGTCGCACTGGTGAGTGTAACACCCACTAAGCATCATAACCAGCTAGGTTTAAACCTTTTTAGTCGTTCCATTTTGTTTTTGAATCATAACGTGTTTCATGAACAGATACCAATGCATTAAAAAGGCTGATTTTTTGATTTTAAGAAAAGAGTTTAAGTGGCTCCATGCCATCTGGAAGCTTCATTGAAGCAGCCAATGCAGCCGAGTCTTCCTCGGCTGTCAACACTGTTGCCGCAACCTTCTTGCCGAGCAGCGACACATACAGCTCGTCCACCATGTCGTCGTTCCACGTGGTTGGAAT
>MU602779.1:33125-44586 GCA_025201865.1 Ramicandelaber brevisporus | reverse complement strand
CATATTCTTTAACCCCTTTTTTAACGCTTTTAATCCACAATTATTATTATTGAGTCGCAATACAAGTGCGTGTCGAAGCTATAAAGAAAGAAAGCTCGCTTTATTCCTTCTCCTGTCATGGACTTCGTTTGCCACCTTATGTAACTGCAAACGCAACTGCAACTGCAGCGTGCTCATACAGAAAAAGCGTGTAAGCTCATCCTTTGCTATCGTTTGCGAGAAGAATGGTGCCAAAAAGCTGCGCAAACCTGGTAGAATCAACAACGATGGCAGTGGCCGAGCGCGCTGACAGGCACATTTATGAGATCGAATCAAAGAGTTGAGAGTAAATGGATGTTAAATGAGTGCTTGGTTTTATCTTGGCTCAATTGTGCATTACTGTCGTTGACGAGTGAACATGTTATTGCTGTTTGTTTGGATGAAGTCGATTTGTCGATTTTATTCGCGTTGCATTGTTTTGTTTGCTGTCACGAAAGGAGGTGACTTGTTTTCTCTCTCTGCTCTCAACTACTCGACTGAAGATTGACCAACTACCAATAACAATAACAACAGAACAGAACAGTTGATCTACCCAGCCAGCCAGCCAGCCAGCCAGCTATGTCGACCGTGAAGATCAAAACAGAGCCAACAACAGCAACAGCAGCAGCAGCAGTCGACGTGCAAGTCAAGCTCGAGCCGAGTCTCTCGACAGGTGATATCAAACTCGAGCAGCACACTTCAGACATTGACACCAAGTTCGAGTCTGACTCGGAGGCTGACAGCGACATCAAATTCGAGAACGACGATGACGATGGAGACTCTGACCAGTTCACAATAATTCCCAAAACCATGCACAAATTTAGATGCGAACATCCTGGATGCGGTCGTAAGGTCAATTCTTCCAGCAATCTGAGAATGCATCAGCATGAGCACAGACTCCAGACAGACATCAAAATATTTGAAAACAGTTACATTCTGACTCGGCAGTCATTAAATGATCGATGGCCATGTCCAATTCGGAATTGCGAAATGAAATCCAAAACAGTTGATGCTGTACATAAGCACGTGCGAACATATCATGAAAGCACTATTAGACAGCAACAACAACCGCAACCTCCAGGTCAGATTGCTCAGCGCAAGCTTTATTTCCTTGATGTGGATGACTTTTATGTGGATGGAGTTCGCTGTGGCTATCATACTACTATTGGAGTGTTCATTTGTCATAGTTGTAGATTGGTTCCGGAGTGTCTGTTCACTCATTTACAACAGAAACATGGATATGATGAGAAGTCGATCAGTAGCTCTGCTCTGCCAGACAGTACAGTAAATGCAAGCGCAGATCCCAATATTAATCAGCACACCAGCAACTCATATCTCTCATCAGCAATTAAGCAGCCACATTGCCAGTACCATAAATATATAGTTCAAGGTTGGCTGTGTATTACATCCGACTGTGGGTATAGTGGCTGCACAGTTGATCATAAGAGTGATCACAAAGGAAAGATTCATCGAGGAGAACAAATAACGACAGTTCCAGCACTTGTACTTCGACTTAGCTCATCAAAAATAAAAACCTCATGCCTTCTTATTATTCGTATTGGCCAGGCAACCGACACTATCACGGCAAGTCACAATGGATTGAACTCTCAAGATGGAAATGAAGATGATGTCAGCCGGAATGTGACAAGAGAAACATCCTGTCAAAGACGACAATATATTTGTGAATATCATATCTGTAGGCAGTTTTTCAAATCAATTACTCGACTGGGCGAACATCGACGCGAACACAAACTTGAAGTCGTGACTACTGTACATGGTATCAATTTTACTCTTAGCCGTCAGTCTTCAGATGATCAATGGCCATGTCCGGTTTCAGATTGTGAAACAACGTGTAAAGCAATTGATGCTATTCGTAAGCATATTCGAAACTTTCATGGTAAATCATTAAAACAGAAACGTGCCAGCGATGAAGACAGCGATGATCAGCAACAACAGCCAATTAGCAAGAGGAGACAGCGTACCAATCGTTATTTAAATATGAATGATTTTTACGTAAGTGGTACTAGATGTGGCTATCATACTACGACTGGAGTGTTCCTGTGCTATTCATGTAGGTTGGTACCGGAATGTCTGCTAACTCATTTACAACAGAAGCATGAATTTGATGAGAAATCGATTGATTATGCGATACTTCCAGATAATGGAGTGACTGCAAGTGCCGATCCCAGTATTAACCAGCACACCAGCAACTCACATCTCGTACTGGCTATTCGCGAACCATATAAATGGCACCATCGGGATATTGTGCAAGGCTGGCTGTGTGTTACTTCTAACTGTGGCTATTGTTGTTCCACTAAAAAGACTAGAACTAATTATCAGCGCAAAGTACACAGAGGCGAAGAAACCTTACTAGTTCCTGCTCTTGTGTTGCGATTACTTTACGGAAAATCACACACCTCAGGGTTTCTCATTACTCGATTGGACTCATTCGCTAACAAAAGTGACCAGCCAACTAGCTCGACGAGTGAATATAATAGCGGTTATAATGTCGGTGGTGATGATGGCGACGAATTAGTGCTGAGTGACTACAGCGATGCCGATGATATCTATTAACCAAAAACAGCAATAACATGTTCACTCGTCAACGACAGTAATGCACAATTGAGCCAAGATAAAAGTAAACACTCATTTAACATCCATTTACTCTCAACTCTTTGATTCGATCTCATAAATGTGCCTGTCAGCGCGCTTGGCTACTGCCATCTAGCGATCGAGAGAGCCAGGATGCCGTGCTGCCAGAATCCCCTTAGGGCTGTACCATCCGGCTTTCTGTATGAGCACGCTGCAGTTGCAGTTGCAGTTGCAGTTACATAAGGTAGCAAGCGAAGTCCATGACAGGAGAAGGAATAAAGCGAGCTTTCTTTCTTTTATAGCCTCAGCATGGACTTGTATCGCGACTCAATAATTCATGTATCAAATTAGGGAGAACGGGGATCGAGCAAGTGTCGCTGCAAGGTTAGCTGCAATGCATGTTCAGTATCTGCTCCATTCTTGTCATTGGATGCATGATGCAAACTGGTAGTGACTCTCCGCTCCCGAATGTCATGTCCTATCTCTCTCTCTCTCGCTTGGCTCATTTTTGTACAAAAAGAAAAACAATAAGAAAAAAGAAACACACACATGACCTGGCACTCGGTGGTCGCGTTTGCTGTCTACGCGGTCGGATCGCTGGCGCTTACGCTGCTAGTCGACTCTGTAGTGACGACGCCGTACATGGACGAGCCCTTCCATATACCACAAGCCCAGACATACTGCCGAGGCGACTGGCACAGCTGGGACCCGAAGATCACCACTCCACCAGGCTTGTATCTCGTGTCAAACGCCGTCTTCCGCCTGCTGGCACCATTGACAAGCCTTATCTTTGGCAGCACAACTGGCGCAACTGGTGCAACTGCAGTGGAGGTATTGTGCACAAAGCGTGGATTGCGCTTGACAAACTGGATGCTTGGATGCGGCCTATTCTGGGTATTGCGTCGCTTGCTCATCATTCTTTATCGGCGCGATGGCATCACCGGTGCTCGCATCGCCGTCGAAACCCTTGTGCTGTCGCTATTCCCGATTTCATTCTTCTTTGTCCCGCTGTATTACACGGATACTGGATCAACTCTGTTTGTGCTGTGGATGTATGCGCTGACTCTGCAGCGTCGGTATCTTGCGGCAAGTGTAATTGGAGGAGTATCGCTACTTTTCAGACAAACTAATGTTGTATGGACTGGAATGGCAATGGCTATAGCAGTTGTTGATGTTGTGGCGAGAAGATGCGGAGACGCCGAAACGAGAAGAGTATTGTATGGAATGGCTGCATCGTCGTTAGCAAACGGTAGATTCGTCAATGGTGAGCCTGTGACATTTACACCACCGCTGTCGCCAACCGATGCTCAGACCACTGCGCATGGCATAGGCTCTGGCGTGACCAACGCTTCTCAAAGTGAGCCGAGAGATGGCGCTGCTGCTGTCACGGATGGTGATGGTGATAATGGTGATGATGAGAGCGACGTAGACGTGTTCCGAATGTATTCAATGATTGTGATTCGGGCCATCTACACAACAATCAAACTAGCACTCACTAACCTCATTGTTGTTCTTGCATCAACCTCCGGCTTCCTTTGTGTGATTGCAGCATTTGCTTGGTTCATAGTTTGGAATGGTGGCATCGTACTTGGTGACAAGTCAAACCATGTTGCAGCCATCCATCTGCCCCAGCTGTTTTACTTTGTGTCGTTTGCATGCGGCATTGGTCTCCCGTATTTGCTGACGCTGGATCGCATTGCTGAGTTCCTCGACATTGTTGTTGGCATTGTCCGCCGTCCTCTGTCGCTGGCGTGTGCATCGGCTGTGGCCTTTTTAGCTGCCACGATGTATGCCATTCGTGACTTTACCATTGAGCATCCGTTCCTGCTGAGCGACAATCGTCACTATACATTTTATCTGTGGAAGAACATATACCGTCGCCACCCACTAGTCAAGTTTGCAGTCATTCCGTTCTATGTGTTTGCAGGCTGGCTGTTTTGGCGGTCACTGGGTGCTCGCAGAACCATCATGTGGTGCATAATCTTTGGGGCGTGCACAGCTGCTGTGTTAGTGCCTTCACCTCTGCTGGAATTTAGATACTTTTTGGTACCAATGTTCATGTTTAGATTGCACATTGCACCGCCATCGGCATGGAGATTGATTGCAGAAGGATTGTTATATGCGGCTATCAATGCGGTGACGTTCTGGATGTTTTTGAAGAGACCATTTGAATGGGCAAGCGAGCCTGGTGCTCTTCAGCGCTTCATGTGGTAAAATCACACACCTGTTTAATAACCACCTTATTCTAAATAATCAACTTTAAACTCTTCTACCATGCTAAACTAGAAATAAAAGAGAGTGAGAGAGAGAGTGAGAGTGACTTTAATTACATGCGGAAGACACCATACTTGGTTTCCTCGGCAGGCGCGTTCAAGGCAGCCGACAGAGCCAGCGACAGAACGTTGCGGGTCTGGGATGGGTCAATAACACCGTCATCCCACAACCGAGCTGACGAGAAGTATGGATGACCCTCCTTCTCATACTTGGCAACAATTGGCTTCTTGAAGGTTTCTTCCTCTTCAGCACTCCACTGCACACCCTTCTTGGCCAAACCCTCGCGCTTAACCTGTGCCAGCACACCAGCAGCCTGCTCACCACCCATGACCGAGATACGGGCAGTTGGCCACATCCACAGGAACCGTGGAGAGTAGGCACGACCGCACATACCGTAGTTGCCAGCACCAAACGAGCCTCCCATCAGCACTGTAAACTTGGGGACGCGAGCGCAAGAAACGGCAGTGACCAGTTTGGCACCGTTCTTGGCAATACCGCCAGCCTCGGCAGATGAACCCACCATGAATCCAGTAATGTTTTGGAGGAAGATGAGCGGAACTCCACGCTGGTTAGCGAGCTGGATGAAATGCGCTCCCTTCAAGGCAGACTCAGAGAAGAGAATACCGTTGTTGGCAATAATACCAACAGGGTGGCCGCCAATGCGGGCAAAACCGGTGATGAGAGTTGTGCCATACAAAGCCTTGAATTCGCTGAAACGAGATCCATCAACGAGACGGGCAATCACTGCACGGACGTCAAATGGCTTGCGGAGGTCAGTGCCTACAATGCCGCCGATTTCGGAAGCCGGGTAAAGTGGCTCCTCAATTTGGGCAACTGATGGACGCTGCATGTCCTGGAGAGTTGGGGGAGTGGAGAACGAGTAGCCGCGGCGATCCAATGGAGTGCGGTAGTTGAGAGTAGAAACCACACGACGAGCAGTGGCGAGGGCATGCTCATCATCCAAGGCGTAGTGATCAGTGACACCAGACGTGCGGCAGTGCAAATCCGCGCCACCCAAGTCCTCTGCCGACACAACCTCACCGGTAGCAGCGCGCACCAGTGGCGGGCCACCCAGGAAGATGGTACCTTGCTTGCGCACAATGATGCTCTCGTCAGCCATCGCCGGCACGTACGCACCACCAGCCGTGCACGATCCCATCACCACTGCAATCTGTGGGATTCCAGCGGCGCTCAGCGTGGCCTGGTTGAAGAAGATGCGTCCAAAGTGCTCGCGATCTGGGAACACATCCGCCTGGTTGGGCAGGTTGGCGCCTCCGGAATCAACCAGGTACACGCACGGCAGCCGGTTCTCGCGGGCAATTTCCTGAGCACGCAAGTGCTTCTTGACAGTAATCGGATAGTAAGTACCGCCCTTAACAGTCGGGTCGTTGGCAACCACCATGCACTCGATATTGTTGATGCGACCGATACCGGTGATGATGCCACCAGCCGGTACATCTTCGCCGTATAAACCGTTACCGGCCAGCTGGGACAGCTCGAGGAACGGAGAGCCTGGATCCAAGAGGCGGTCGATACGATCGCGGGGAAGCAGCTTGCCGCGAGATAGATGGCGCTTGCGAGCCTCTTCGCCACCACCGAGCTGAATGCGGGAAATGTCAGCACGCAGCTGGCCGACAACTTCGGACATGGCTGCGCTGTTCTCAATGAATCGGTCCGAAGAGGTTTCGACGCCGCTTGGAAGGATATCATCGCGCTGCTCTTGGAAAGTATGGTACAGTCTGCTGCTGCTGCTGCTAATGCCTGCACCACTGAAACGTGGATGGCGGAGAGAAGCAGTCGATCTCCAGAGTGGCGAGCGTGACAAAGATGCACGCTTTGCAGACGCGCTCAACAGTGCGGTAAGCGGCGACATTGACGGTAGCGTCCGTAGCTGGGGGGTGTGTTTGAGTTTTAATGTAGGTATCTGACACGGAGTCAAAGTCGCTGGCCGATCGCCGGACACTGCGTGATCACGCGACTCGGATCAGTACACTTTTTCCCTTTCTTTTTCTCTGTCGAAGCACCGAGCGGACGGACAGTATCGTGAGAACTTCTTCAGTTGCTGGCATGTGATTGGCCGGATCGGACCTTGGCTGTCAGAAACGAGTTCCAAGCACTCGCAACAAGCCTTTTCCACCAGTATCACAATCACTACCACCAGATCAATGTGGATGTGGATGTGGATGTAGATGTGGATGTGGATGGCTAGGTAACGCACAGCGGTGGATGAACGTTGCGTCGTCTCCAATCCCTCCTCTTGCTCCCGCTCAACAGCTGCATCCACATCATCGTCCTCATCATCATCGCCATCCACTTCAGCAATTTCCCTCCCTCCCTCACTCACTCCCATTTTCAGTGGCGACGTTCTCCTTTCCTTGTTTGCTGATCTCACACCAACATCGGTAAACACTCAGCATCTTTTCTTTTCTTTTCTTTTCTTTTATCTTCACAGAAAAGAAGAAGGAGGAGGAGGTTGCCTGGTGAGAAATTAAGCATTCTGTCCACACTAGCCGTTGTTGTTCCTTCCTTCCTCCCCTCTTTTCCCTCCTTCATCGTTTCCCCCTTTTTGCTCCCTTGCAAGTGTGCTTTGTTTGTTCACTGCTCCTCTCACTTTTCACTTTTCCTTTTTGCACACTTCCTTTTCGCTGCCTTTTGGACGACCTTCTTTCCAACAACTTTGCCCTAGTTTCCATCAACTCACTCTAGTTGCTCAATTTGACATCCCCTTTCATCTCCAATCACCAGCAACCCGCAATACAAGCAGTAACACAAACACACACACAAGACAGAAGCAGAAACAAAGATGTCAGCTTCATCAACGATCAACAGCCAGCCAGTATATCGCGTGCCGATTGCGCAAACGTCCAATATGACTCTTGCTACACCACGTCCATCAAAAGGTCTGCAAGATAGCAACGAATTGGATGTCAAGGCAACACCCAACCTGATGGGCACATTCTCGACAACTCGCAGCAATGCCACAATAACTACATTCCAACCTGCAAGCACTGCCATCACAATTGTTGAACCTGCCGCTACAGTTCGTCCAAGCACTCTTCAACTTCAACAGCTTCAGTACCAGCAGCAGCAGCAGCAGCAACAACAGAGAAACTCGACCAGAGTCAGTGCAGAGCAGAGCGACAATCTTCGTCACTTGATAATGACATCCATCAGATTGGCCCAGGCTATTGAGCGCAGCAGTACCAGTGGTCCTTCATCGCCTGTATCATCACCAAAACGCTCCGATACTGTTGGACGTCCTGCATCGCCATTGGCTACCACATCTACTGCTGGCGCTGACACAGCTGGTGCACCGTCGCGTCCACTGCCATCAATCTGGAGCAAGATTGTTGGCACAGCCAAACGATTCAGCTCAATGTCGCGCTCATCTGCAACCACCACAGCGAGTCAGGCTGGTTCTGGTAGCAACCCCCACAGCGCAGTTCTTAATCCAAGTGACAATACTCAACCAGCTGATTGCACAGCTCCAGCAAATGAAGGAGGCGACATGTGGAATGGTGTCTTGAGCGATCATTCACCAAATGATTTGGCAGCGCTCTCAACAGACGCAGTGTTGGAGCTGGCATTGTCTGACGGGGCGATTATCCACAGTACACCTCGTAACCACGGATTGAATACCAGATTGACATCGCAGCACACTCTGGCCAGTGTTCCTTCTCGTCTTCCACTGCAACCTACTCAACCGAGTCGTTTACAACAAGAGCACCAGCAACAGCAGCAGCAGCAGCAGCAGCATCAGCAACATCCGGCTTCACCAAGTACTAACACAGCAGTGACTACGGTGTCAGCAACAGCGGCTGGTTCATCATCGCGAGTTGCTAGCAACAGCACAAATCGCACCGGCAGTAACACCACTAGTGCTGGCTGGTGTGAGTCAGTTGAAGTTGCCGCTGCTGAGGAACTCTTCTTCCCTGCATCCTCATCCAATCCAGCCAGCGATGAATTGTCAGCTACCAACACTACCGAGCCTCATTCGATTCTTGCCATCACCACCAATACAAACAACTCAAACACTGGCACAGTGGACTCCAGCAAACCCCTGCCAAAGCGACCAAGCAAGCAGCTACTGCAGCAACAGCGTCAACGCAGATCGATTCTGGGCTCCGAGTTGAGTATTCGCGCAATTTGTGCAAATTTGAGCAACAGCACACCAACAACAACAGCATCCAATAACACTCAAAACTCACAACAGAAGCAAACATCTCCATCACAGCAGAATGATACGATTGCTGGTTCCAATCAGCCAGTTGTCAAGATTGCAACCTCGGTGCCATCATTTGAAGCCACGACCAGCTCTGAACTTCGTCAGCGTCGCTCAACAGTTTCAGATTCCAACCAATCTCGCTCCTCAATTGTCAGCTCCAGTAGTATCAAACAAAGTCGCAATCGCCGCCAATCTTGTCCAATTTCAACAACTGCATCTCGAAACGACCAAAATCAACACGGCCAGCAGTTGCTAGATATGCTGCCATCATGGGCAAGTATGGAACGCCAGTTGCAGGAAGATATTGCTTCAGCGAGTGTGCGTGCATCAGGAACAGTTGATAGTTCTTGGGGTATTGTCGAAGCATATCGGTTCATGTCGGGTGTGCTGAGTGGCAGTGGAACAGAGAGTGCAGTCACTTCGAATAAGCTGTCGCAAACATTAGTTCCAGGGTCCAATGCGTCGAGCCAACCGGCTGAAGAGCACAACTCTCCAACACAACGGCAGCAGCAACAACAACAGCAGCAGACAAAAGAGGTCGACCAGGGTGAATTGGACGCTACAAAGGATGCATCCCCACAGCCAAACACCGACAGCAAACGAAAGACTCTGGCTCCACCAGATGAGCAGCGCAGTAGCCAGCAGAAGCAGCATCCAATTCGACAACCATTTAATAGACCAACTATTCCTCCCGCTCTTCAACAACAGCAGCAGCAGCAGCAACAACAGTTACAGCGTCGCGTTCAACACCAACGCCAACGTCCGCCTACTCCAATGCGGAACACTCCGAATCGTAACAGCACAAACAACAGCTCATTCTTTACTAACAGCAAACACGGCAATGGCGCATTCTTCAAATCTGTTTTTCTCTCGCCCATTGTTTACATCTATGCAGTGTTCAGCTTTGGCGCACTTGTAGCTTTTGCTACTTACACTGTCTTGCATGCACCACGAGCACAGTGTCCTGTTCTGCCCATCAATGGTCTCAACATTCCAGCATTCCAAGGACTCAACAGCACAGCTGCCAAGCTGACAGGTGTTGACATCACGTATCCAACCAGTGTGATTGTGGGTGATGAGCGAAGTGCGCCATTGTGCCGAGCAGCCGTGCAAGCATTGTGTTTGTTCAACAAAGGAGCACTTTCCACTACAAAGAAGGATGGTGAGGTACAGCCACCAGTGGCGACTCCAACAGCAACGGCGGCGGTAACTCCCTCCAGGTGTTTCCATGGTGGTGTTGCAGTGCTGAGCCAGGACGGTCGATGTGCCTGTCTATGCCAAAATGGATATCAGGGTCACGCCTGTGAGCATCCTTCAAAATAAACTGTCATGCAAACTTGTCTTTTTGTTAATAAAACAGTCATAATTAAAAGTAAAGATGTGTACCTAATATACAATAAATAGTTAATTTGTATAATGCGTGAAACAGTCCGGATCTGTGAATCCCCTTTCATTGCCTCAAACTCTGGCTATATTCATTTATTGGCGATTTCGAGCATCTCTAACATTTCGATTAGATGCTCCTTCTTACCCTTCACCTCTTTTGATCTCGCATATTCCAGAACTTCAGAAGTATTAAATGATTCCTTTTCCAGATCGTGTAGACGTTTCAACAAGTGTCTATTCTTATCTCGAACAAGCATCTTCCACCACGTTCCATCATCATCAAACAAAATGGACAGTCTCACCTCTTTGTAAGTTTCAACAAATTTAGACAGCGCACGCCGTGTGTCCTTGGACTGCAGTAACTTTATCCATTTTTGACCTGTACTTCCCAAAAACTCCAGCTCCGGATCCCTATAGCCACATCTAATTATTAAGTATATTAAATTAAAGTATCCCAACTCCATAAATATTTTAAAAATCCATTCAAGGGCCTTCGGATCAATTGGCCGGTAACGTCTATAACACATTGTATAACCATGCAAAACTTTATCAACAAGGCTGCTCAAGTCTTTGGATTTGGAAAGAGTGTCAATGGTGTTTAGTGCATACGATAGAAATCTGCGAATCATAAACTTCTCCTCTCTACTCTGTGGATAAGTTAGATGATGAAAAAAGGCAATAAACAAATCTGATAATCCATATGTATCTGGTTTCGTAAACATTGTATTATCTGGTTCCACTATTCTTGAAGCTATTATAGACAATCGCATTGAATCAAGAACCATAGATACATATCTTCTCATTTTAGTTGATTCTTTGATTTGAGGTACATCGAAATATCCCCAAGCATTGTTCGATGCCATAGTTCTTAACACAAATACAGATAACATCTCTCCACCGTAACCAACACATCGTTTGTTGTAACACCACTCTCTCGAATAGGAGCAGCAAATGTCAATAAGCACC
>MU602779.1:6976-25000 GCA_025201865.1 Ramicandelaber brevisporus | reverse complement strand
CCCAGGCAACCAGCAAAGAACTCATATACTGGCGTCTCTGATGGACAAGATCGAGTTCAAGAAGCGCATCCGTCTCGACTGTGCATCTCTGCAAACATTCCCAGCCAGCATTGTTCAGTTTATGCCAACAACGCTTACCAGACTGACCATAGCTCAAGTAAATCCAAGGAGCTGTCACGGTGAGATTAACAAGCAAGTCTTTGGCACAGACCCTCAATCTGTCTTCGTGCATCTACGTTTGCTCTGCGTCCAGGTGTGCTGCAGCAATTCAAACCTCTACGACTTTCAATCATTTGTCCCCGAGCGCTTTCCTATTCTCAGTAACTTTGTGTTGGGTGTACCAAAACAATGCTGCAATGGGAATGAAGATAGTCCGCTCGTGACCATCTTCTCCAGCAAGCAATGGCCATCCATCTCAAGTTTGAGGCTTATTGGTGATGACACAAAGGTTCCAGACATTGGTCGACTGCTGTTTGAAGCGATGCCTGCTCTCCGAAGCTGCATCTTTAGGTATATGTATACAATTGACGTTTCCTCAAGCTTGATCTCGTGCCTAGGCATCTCCGAGCTGAGTTTAATTGCTACTATTCTTGAAACGAGTCATGTATTGGGCAGATTTGCGTGTCTTGTTTATTTGGAGCTGAAATATATGGACATTGACTCGAGCTATCTGAAATTCATAGCATCATGTCCGCGACTTGTAGAAATCAAACTGACGGATTGCGATATTACGAATGATGCAATTGCGGCAGTGTACAACTACCCATGCAACTCAGTTCGCAAGGTTGTAATCTCAAAAGACAACGAAGATACTTTTACGGACCACATAGCTTATATACTTCCCGCATTTCCAAATCTTCGTATATTGGACTTGACAGGCATTGATCGCGAAGAGACACGAATGAGCTTTATCTTGAAATGTCCAGCTGTTAAAATCATAACTTAGCCTCATATCAATTAGTCTAACTACTTGAATACGAATATACTGAATTAGAAACCATTCAGAGGAGTTGATCGAGTGGCACATGTTACTCGACGAAGCTTCTGGAGCAACCGGAGATGCATTGAATTGAGCTCACAGTTTAGCTCGAATGTGACTCATTCAATAAAAGCAACTCAATTGCTGTGTCTACTCACGAGTTTGCCGTCGAGGCCATCCATCTTCACCAAGCCATGGCATCTCGGCAGTTGTCTCAGCAGTTGTCTCGGCAGTCAGTTCGGATTTAGCCAATCCGGATCGGACATGCTACTCTTTCCCCTGAGTTTTGATTGGTAGCTCCGCAATGACATTTGCACATTGGGTCACAAATTCCCGCCCTGCTTTTTTACCAATCGCATTCCCCAACAACAGCGATCATACCAGCCTCCGCCCTCCCGAAACCGCTCGACGACTCTTTTGTTTTGCAAAAAGTTGCTCCAGTCGCTGCCGCACCACGTTTACCAACTCTCTCATTCTTCGACACCTTGCTGTCGCTGTTGCTGTCGCCGTCGTCGTAACTGTATCTTTCTGTCAAAACTTTACTTTGGCACATACACAGCCTTTGCCAACTATACACTTCACTTTGCTTCGCTTCACTTCGCCTTCCCTTCGCCTTATCTTATAGACTTCCACTTTGCAACTTCCTCCTCCTCTTCCGATAGACTGCGACTTTATTGTTTCCAGGTCAGGCAGCGCGTGACGACAACAGGCACAAACACAGGCGACGAGCTCTCTTCAACTCCTGCACATTCATTCATTCATCGCCGTAGCATCTGACCAAAAGCACCTGACTTGACCTCACTCCTCACTGCATTTAGAGATCCATCGCCCTCCTGATTGTTGCATCCACTGCGTGCTTCCGTCGCCAAAAGAAAGAAAAAAAAAGTACGTGCCTCTAACTCATCTGCAACATAGCTTTCTCTTCCTTTCTTTTCTTTTTCTTTTTTTTCGCAGCCACATTTTGGAAGAGCGATTCCGACTCCCGTTCTTGTTGCTGCAGCTCATTCTTTCCCGTCCATTTTTGGGTTGCGAGGCTGTGCGAGTGGCGCATTCATTCCTTCATTCATTCATTCATTCATTCATTCGGACTCTCCCCATTCGGACTCATTCCGACTGTAGAGGACTTCTCTGCGAAGAGCCCGCCGTTTGTTTTGTTCGACATTGCTCTGCCCAGACTGGCTGTGGCTGCCTTGTTTACGATTGTCATTCAGCTGCCGTTTCTGCCTTGCACCTCGCATTCCACCCACTTCAACAGAAAATAGCACACATACACGCGCACACGCATCAAACAACTACAGGCTTACAACAGCATCGGTAGGTACTCACAGACATATACACACAGACACACATAGACACATACAGGCACGTGCGCGCAAACACGCACGCATCGCCTGTACAACTTGCGAGCACTCCTTCACTTGCGCAGCTTTTCAGCGAGCAGATAGACAGACAGACAGACAGACAGACAGACAGAGTGCGTTTCTATCCGCAGTATCCGCTTTATACCTGTCTGTATACCTCACTCTCGCGACATTTGCTGCGGCAGTCCGCTGGTTAGCTCTATGCACTCTCCCTCTTCCTCTTCCTCTCTCGCCATTTGCCGTTCGGCCCATGTGGACACATTCTTTGCCAGCAGTCATAAATAGCTGGTACTTTTCTTTTCTTTCTTTCCTGCTTCATCTTGTTCCTCATCTCCAGTCTATTGAGACATTGTCGATTTTTTTTTCAGCAACTTTTATTCTGTGAACGCACTCCGCCGATTCCCGCTTGTTTGCGAACAACCCCCGGTTTCAGCTCTCTATCCTCTCTTTGTGTCACCTCCTCAGACAAAGCCAACTTGATCTACTTTCTTCACTCTTCGACAGCAGCAACTACAACGCACCAAAGACTCTACAAGTGTGTCTGTCTGCCTGTCTGCCTGTCTCGTGCCAACACACACACACACACACACTCTCTCTCTCACTCAGCTACTGTTGTTGTTGTTGTTGTCACTAGCAAGCGAGCGAGCGAGCCAGTACTAGTCGAGCCCCCGTGGATTCTCTTCTCCCCTCTCCCCTTCTCCCCCAATTATTCAGCCTTATCAGAGTTGCTACTGCTGCTGCTACAGTACGAGAACAAACTCCTCATTCACATACTCCCAGTGGCTCCTTCTCCTCCCTGATTCGATCACAAGGGTCTCTTTGTTCAAACACCTTGATCGAGCTTTTACTCTCACTCTCACTCTCACACTCACTCCTACAAATTACATTCAGCTTTTTTTTTTACTCCTTAACATTTCCTGCAGGCTTTTGATTCTATCCAGCTTGTGAACTGACTTGTTGTTGTTATTGTTTTTTGTTATTGGTATTGTTGTTTACCCTTTTTCTATTCCTTGTTTTCTATACAAACTTGTACCACCAAAACTTGTTGTTTGATTGTTTGATTGCTTGTTTCATCGATTATTGTTTGGTTCGTCCTTTGTTGATTGTCGATTGTTGATTGTTGATTGTTGTTTTATTCGGTGCCTGTCTGCTTGTCTTTTTTTGTTTCACTCTCTTGCGTGTGCTTGTGTGCCTGTGTATCTGTACTTTTGTGTGTGTGTGTATTTATTGTCTCGTTTCATGAATATAGACTTGCACAGTCGAGATATAAAGAGCGTGAAATATCGATGCAAACGAAAACGACTTCGGCAATTATATCAAATAACAGCAAAATGGATCACATCAACATCAACAACAGCAGTGAACATCATTCAATGCTGCATCACTTTGAACCAGCATCATCAGCTGCAACTCTAGCCACAATAAACGACATGCAGCAGTCAGCCGCAGGAGGTGAGTTTGTAGGACATGGCACAGCGGAGGACTGGACTAACTATGAATGCTGCGGAATGATTCTAGCCACAATGCACGACTTGTTGCTCCACCACGAAGAATGTCACACAATGCCAGAACATGAAGAGGCAGACGAAGACGGAGTGGTTTATTACCCAGAGAATAACATCAATGGAGGAGGAATATTTGGAAACGACTGTGGATTGATGGACATTGAAACAATGGTTACTGAGCTGGCCTACAACACCCATCCATCGTCTCCTTCAAAGGGAATTGATTTGATGGCATGGAGAAACACAGCTGACACTCCAATGTTTCCGCCTCATGCCACAGCTGCAGATATTTACGACGAAGGTGTAATGAATTCGGTTGTTCCGTCAAGAAAGCTATCTCCAAATAATCTTACATGTAGCTCGCCTGATGAACTGAACATTAACGGCAGTTATAGTACCAGCACAAATAATAACAATAACAACACCAACGCATATCTATCTAACGCCACAGTTGATTTGTTCGCTGCAACCAATTTGAACTCTTCAGCAAATGGTGGTGGCAGTAGAATGGGAGATTTGTTTGGAGATTTGCCAGAGATTAGTTTGGACGGGCTCGCTGGATTATTGGACATTCCTTTCCATTATAATGATAATTCCCAAACTCAGATTAACACTCAAACTCACACTAATGTTGCATCTGGTGCCACAAGTGAGAGCGATGAACCATTGGCCCAATCTACACGCAATAATAATGACAGTGGCAATGAAAGTACATCCAACGCACAGCTATTTGATAGTCTTGGACTGGGCATTCCATCGCTTGCACTGCCAACTCCCCCATCATCAACATCTCTCCACGGCGACCGCAACGCTGTTCCAGTTCGGCGCGCAGCCACTACAGCAACAGATTCTCAATGGCCCGGCCCAGCCACTCCAATCACACTGGACGACATTTCAGACTCTCTTAAGCGAACCAATGCGCAGGCATTCAGTGCAGCAACAGCAGCCTCCGTCAAAAGTGCATTAGCCTCACCTGTAAAACCATCTGCATCTGTATCTGCAGTGCCACTGACTAACAACAAATCAAGTGCAGCATTGAGTAATAGTAATAATGGGAAATCAGCAATTGCATCCAAATCAGCCACAGCAACTCCCTCAAAGGCAATCAACTCTAAAGCCAATTCAATTGTGGTGAGATCGGCTGCTATTGGCGCACACGAAGTCGCATCTCGATTGGTTAATTCAAAGTTAGGCTCGAATAATAGTAACAGCAGCTCATCTATCCAGTCAATAGCAGTGATTGGCAGTAAAAGACCAACCTCATCGGCACTGGCATGCTCGCCATCGTCGCCTGCGCCTTCCTTGAAGAAAGTGGTTAGAGATGGAGTTGTTACGAAGGGATTTGCAGCATCAACGCCAGTTTCTCCAGTTAAGCATGAGTTTGCAGCACCAACTTCTACCATTGCCAGTTCAGTTGCAAAGCGGAAATCAAGTTTGATCAACAACAATGAGCTCGCATTTATCAATATGACAAGCGGAGACGATGCAACATCAACAGCATTGGCCAGACTAATGCCTAGCAATGAGGTGCTGGATAAGCCATATCGATGCAGCATGCCTGGATGCAACAAAGTATACAGCAGTATTGGCGGATTGAAATATCACAGCGAGCGCGGCCACCAGACTGAACACGATGCCAATGTTGCAGCAGCCTTTGGTCTAACTGAGACGGTGTCAATGCCCATCCAGCGAGCATCGACAACCAGCGGAATATTTTCAGATGGAGAAGACTACTCAATTCCAGCGGAAATATTGGCAGCATTGGATGACCCATCAATTGTCTCTGCTGTTGCTGCCAAGGCTCACTTGACAAACCCAGTCACTCCCGAACAAATCATTGCGCTCGATGAAAGAGCCAAGGCTGAGGCTGCAAAGAAGCCAATTATTTGCCACATTGATGGTTGCGAGAAGAGATACTCAAACAAGAATGGACTGAGATATCATGTAAAGATGCATCATCCAGAGTACGCCACTTCCCCTGTTGACTCTGACTATCCTGGATTTGCCTCGTCGTCTTCCTCTGGCGAGTCTACTGCAGCCAACAGCAACAGCAGCAGACCAAGTAAAGTAACAGGAAGTGGTCTCGATGCACTCAAACTCACCACAGTTGGCGTTGGCGCTGGCGCTGGTGCCAACTCTAGCTTGTCTTCGAAGCCTACTCTGGGCAGCAGCAGTGGCACTGGCGGCGCTGCAGCCGCAAAGATTATGCGGCCTGGATTGCCCGCTGGCAGCAGCCAACTGAATCCAACCATTGCGCCTGGTCTATCTGCTCAGGCCAAGGCACGGGCTGCCACATCTGTTGCTGCCGGTGGTAAACCAGCACCAGTCATCGCTCCTGGTCTCTCACAGAAAGCAGCCACAGCTGGCACAACTGCTCCGCGGGCACCTTCCAGACTGGGCTCTGGTGCAACTACTCCTCGGCCACCAGCTGCAACGGGCACCGCTGCTCCTGTCATCCGGCCGGGTCTTGCTACCCCTCCAACACTCGCACCTGGCATTCCACGGTCCAGTCTCCCAGCACGGCCTACTGCTGCTGCTGCTGCCGCTGCCGCTGCCACTAGTAACGGTGTTGCAGCACGGCCGCCGGTGCCTGGTGCCAGACCTATGCCTGGCAAACCCGGCGTGGCAATCAAGGCTGGCCCTCCGCTCCGCCCTGGACTTGCGCCTACTCCTGGTCGCGCCACTCCACAGCCAGGCAAAGGCAATCCAAGAGGAGCTGGCCGCCCAAGTGCAACTGCCGCCGCAGCCACTGCCCCTGCAACTGCATCCACCTCGGCTGATGCCACGCCTTCGCTCTCTGCCACATCAGGTCCATCTGCTGCAGCCATCTCTGGCCGGATGCAAATGACTGGCCCATTGGCTGAAGTCATCAAGAAGCTCAAAGTTCCTGTCAATGCTTCTGGCCAGATTGATATGGCCGCCGTCACGTCCGCCTTGCTATCGCAGTCAAATCTGTCTGGTGCTGGCGGCATCTCCTCTGCTGCGCTGGCTGCTCTCGCTGCAAATAAGAGACCTCCAGGTGCTACGACATCGACCTCTGCCTCAACTGCTGGTACTACTGTTAGTGCCAGCAATGCCTCTTCAACATCGCCTTCGCCACGTCCATCAACCCCAATCAGTGGCTCTGCGCCTGGTGCAGCATCTGGCTCTGGCTCTGGCACTCCAGTTCGGACGAGTGTGAGCAGGGCTGGCTCAGTTCATGTCGCAAGATCCTTATCCAAGACACCAGCAGCATCGACTTCTGCAACAGCATCGGCATCTCCCGCAGAGCCTGCAACAGCCTCACCAAACTCTAAAGATGCTTCTTCTGCTACCAAACAATGATCATTTTTATTATTACAATAACCTTTATACTCCTATATTCCTATGGCTGCACCTTTTAGATTCCCTCCCCTTCCCGTATTATAAAAACAACAAAAACATTTTGAACTAACTCGATAGGTAAACACGCACACACACACGCCTTGATTAAAGGGAAAAAGAGGAAATGTGAAAAGTAATTGATATTGAATAAACAGAATGCCCTGGAAACGGATAAAAAAGGTGAAATGTAAAAAGTAAATATAAGGTCTATCGAGTTATTATTATTATTTTTGTTATTGTTTTTTGTTTGTTTGTTTAGTAATTGTTACTACTATGCCCATATTTGCTGCTGCCGAAGTTTATTGGCATGTTGATGATGCTGTTGTTGTTGTTGATATCCCACTGCCGAGTCTGCCGTCGCCACTGCCAATGGCACGGTTGTTACGCTCGCTGTGGCTGTGGCTGCTGCCGTTGCAGTTGGCATAGCGTGCACACGTTGGATGATATAGTCCAAGATCGCTACCAATCCACCATGACACACTTCTCCACCGCCTGCACCACTACCACTGCCCGTGTTTTTATCACCTGCGGCACCGCCATTTCTGTAGTGATAGCCCCACCGGATTGTGCCCAGTGCTGCCTCGGCATCTTCAATAACCACAAACATTCCACCCATTGAGTCCAAGTGCAAGTGACATAGTTTGGCTAGCGAGGGATGGACGAGATTGCTGAGCATGTGGTTAAGCATTGAGAATCTCAAGAAGCGCTCGGAAATTGCAGTGGCTGAATACAGTGACAAGTCCAAATGTGGATACTGCTGATTAACTGTGTCATATTTAGCCGATGGATTCTGCTGATGCTGGTGCTGATGCTGATGATGTTGATTATAATGGTTATGGTTATTATTGAGAGAATCTTTTGTTGACTGTTTTGTTACAGTTGTATTACTAATCTGAGAAATTGAAGGCGACAGCGCAGTCATTGCACCGAATGAATGAGTGCGTGTTATGCACGTTGAGCTGGTTGTGCGATCCGACTGTCTTCCAAAGCTGCGACTGCTGTCTGATGACACTTTGCGTTGTTGGTATTGCTGCTGGTGCTGATTGGAATGCGACTGAGGAATGTTGTTCATGTAAAACAAATACTTGACCACATAACGTTTCAATCTATCGCCTGTATACTTGCGCGTCATCATCAGTCCGTCGCCATGTGCTGAAGAGATGCTTCCAGTGTCACTATCGACAAGTCCATTCATTCCAATTCCAAACTCGTCCATTGCAATCACAACTGGAGAAGTTGACACAGCTGACGAGTCCACTATAAATGTCGCATCATGAATACTCGTTCCAATCAGCTGCCCACACTTGAGCACATCTCTTCTAGCGGCACAGTCCAAGTCATACTCAACTGGGCAAGGCAAATTGTGTTCAATAAAGTGAGAATGGGTCGCGCGCAATCCGCGAATCAGAATTGAGGGAGAGCCAGAAAGCAACTCGTCCAGTAGAGACCAATGACCAGGACCAAATTGGGGATATGGGAGACGTACGGATGCACCGCCACCAGCACTGCCAGCCTGTTTAGAGTTATTTTGATTGATGGGTAGTAGAGAGAATTTGCGCTGATGAGGTTGATTACCATTGGACTGATGGCTGCCGCGGCGGCTGCGTGGAAGGAACGCGCTGAGGATGACTGATTTCAATGACATTCGACTGCCGTTGGAAGATGAACGCAGCGCATCGTCATCTGCACCGCCAGAATTGTTGCCGCGTACAATGGCTGATGTCGATGGATCAAATATACCGGGTGATGGAGTTGCTGAACGAGTGGCATAGATGGACTGGCAGTGTGCATACGGCTCCAGCTGCTGAGATGCCAACATCAACAGCTGATCCAAATCGCGGCCATCCTCATAGTGCTTGGATGACTTGGCCAGGGCAACCGACACTCTTTTCTCGCTCATTGACCACCGTGGCTGCTTTGACTGTGTTGCTAACGCTGCTGTTGCTGCCATCTCTGCTCCTGCTGCTGCTCCTGCTGCTGTGGCCGTTGTCGCTGCTGTGGATGGCTTTTGTTGATTGTTCATTTTGATAGCAGTTGAGGTTGAATCACAGTCATCTGAATGGCTCGCAAACCCAGATTCACGACCCAACACTGCGGTTGCTTTGACTGATCCGCCGCTTGCCAAATGCTCTTGGCTTGAGTAAACCGATTTGACATCATTGACTTCATAATGAGATTCGCTTGAGCGATTGGTGTCATTCAAGCCACCATCTCCATCAACACTGAACCGAATGTCATCATCGTCCTTCTGTCCAAACCGTGGATACGACTCGGTTACTATAGCTCCATCTGCAGTGACAGTGTCATGTCCATTGATCATTTTCAATGCAAACGATATACCATCTCGCGATTGTTGTTGTTGCTGTTGCTGGTGCTGGTGCTGTCGACGAGATGGATTTGGTGAGCGTTTGCCAGATTGTGAGCGATATCGAATATGCAGCAATGATTTTGTACGCTGAATCGCAACGCCAAAGCGAAGGAACCATTGTTTCAACTTGGATGACACTTGCTGTTGATGCTGTTCAATACGAGATGGAGTTGACGACGGTGAAGAAGACGAACCACTGCTGTTGCGACGATGGCGGCGGCGGTGGCTGTTGGAGCGACGATGGCGAGGATAAGCGCGACTGGGACGTGCCGAGCTGAACGCCATCGAGATGTCGCTACTACCGCTATTGCTGCGACCACGTGCTGAAGCAAGCTGAGATTGAGGCATTACGAACAGATAGCGTTTCGAGAGTAGTGGATGAACAGGCGAGCGAACGAACGAATGAACAAACGAACGAGTGAGCGAGGAGGAGGAGTTCGTATAAGAGTTCGAAAGTGCGGACGTTAGAAACGACACAATCGACAGGATCGCAGCGAGTGCAGCAGAATCGGATGAAGAGAGAAAGAGCAAACAATGATAAGCAACAAACGCACAAAGAGAGAATGAATGGAAAGCACAACGACAAGCGAGCGAGTGAGCAGTTCACGCAAATCCTGCAAAGCAACAAAAAATAAAACACGAGGTGATGTATAGTTTGCTGCCGTGTGAAGCAGTGTCGGCGGGATGCCGCGGTCGATTGCAGTGGTGGTGGTTGTGGTGTGTATGAAAAAGACAATAGAGAGAAGTGTGGGTGAGATAGAGAGAGAAAAAGGAGGAGGTGAACGGATGGATGGAACAAAATGTGAGAAATCGGAATGGTGCAGGGCGTTGTTGTAGTTGTAGTTGTGCGAAGATAGATGTTGAAGAAAGAACAAGGACAAAGGATGCAAATGTAAAACAAAAAAAGACAATGTGAGGATGAGTGCGATGAACAGGTGGTGGAGTGGACAAAGGAAGAAAAGGAAAGGAAAGGAAGGAAGGAAAGAAGGGTATGAGCGAAAAGGCAAGTCCGTAGCTTATGATCGGGAAACAGGTGTGAATAAAGCTGAAATAAATAAAGAAAGTAAACTAGGGCTAGTGTGAATGAGCTGGTATGTGTGAGTGTGTGTGTGTTTGTTTGTGTGTGTGTATGCGGATTGGCGCCGAATCGAAGCTTTCTTTGCTTGACGCCCTCGGAAAGTCTCAAGGCAAAGATGGCAGCAAGTCCACGCCTTTAGTATTAAAAAAAAATGGTCAAGACAAAAGACAAGAAGGCAAAACAGGCAGAGTGTGTGTGTGAGAGAAGAAGAAAAGCGATTCCAGGAGTCGCAGCCGCCGAAAGGACAGTCGAAACAGAAGAAGAAAAAGAAGAAGAGGGTGGGAAAAGGTCAAGAACGTTTCAACCAGTCTCGGCGTGCACGCACACTCGTTTTTTGTTTTGTTTTGTTTGCTTGTTGAGATTGGATGGGAAAGCTTGTTCCCATGACGAGCGACACGCGGTGGGAATGAGAAATGAATGAAGCAGATCACTTTAATAAGATCAGCTGTTTTATAATTGAAATCGATCAGTGATATGTTTTAGAGTTTAAATCGATCTCGAACAAGCTCGCGATGGTGGTGGCTCGTGGCCGTGAATGCTCCATTCAGGTAGATTTATCTTGTTGGTGCAATATACTATCTATATCTTGGCATTTGTGAGCATTGCAATGCAAATTATGATGTAGACAGAGTCTAAATTAAGTATACTTTCTTATTAATTATACTTTCACTGTTCCGCTAAATGTTAGCAAGCGGATATGTTCCTATTTCCTTTTTTACGTTGATTGTTTGGAGGTAGAGTTAGAGTTAATTTGATGTGTTTGAAGCGGAGTTTATTTTCAGTCTCTCAAACAGTCGACTCCACTACCAAAAGTTAATCTAACTCAAACGAAGATGATGAGGAACAACGACAACAAACAACCAGATGAGCTCGAACGACAACAGCAGCTCCAACAGCAACAGCCAACTCTCCCCTTGATGTACTTGCCAATCGAACTAGTAGAGGAGATCAGCTTGTACTTTGACGAATGGACCGCGTTTGATCCTCTCACAGTCAGCCGTTTTTTCTACAGTTTATTCCTCCCTCGCATTTGGGCAGACTTGCACACTTTTAATGACATTGAAGACGATGAAATGAGGCTACATATGCTGGAAAAGTATGGCCACTTTGTACGCAGAATCAGCTTTATCAGCTACATAAAGAATTGGTTTAACTTTGACTGGCTGCCATTTGTCAAACATGCAACGAGTCTAAGGGCTGATATTCGCTATGAAGATACCGCTGAAGAAGTTGGAATGTTGATGAAATCGGTTAAGCAGTTAAAGATGTTGCAAACGTTGGATTTACACTTTATGGCTTATGGCGCAGGTGTAAAGTTGGATGAATTGGCAGCTGGAATCAATGGGCTCGGGCATTTAAAGTGTATTACATGTGAGTTTGAAAATGAATATGGTGCAAGGAAGGAAGGAGGTGAATGGAAGCGAGCCATTGGTTTTGTTGATTTGTTATGTCCTTTAAAGAGATCCAAGCTGAGGCTCAAGATGAAAATTAAAACAGGGTTTAATGGAGTAGATGTACGAGCGTTGGCACCGTATATTGTTAAACTTGAATCATATGAGAATCATCTTTGTACAGCGTATTTGATTCATGAGTTCTTTGGTATTCGAGACAAGGATGGACAACCGCTAGTGTTTCCGCAACTGAAGGAACTGTCAATGACAGCATGTTGTTTCAACAGCGAAGATTATACCGTAGAGAGCATTACAGCTAGTCGATTCTCGCAGTTACAGCATCTTCACTTTTATTCTGGTTCATGTGACTTGCTAGCCCGTGGCAGACCAAACATAGATGAATATGAGAGGTACAACTGGAAACCTGAATACTCTGGCTACTCTCACATCATTGTTCCTTCTCAGCGCTGGAATTGTTTGACAAGGTTGTGCATCGGCATCGTGTCTTCCTCCATTCTGGTGGATATTATTGGCTTTAATACACAACTCCAGCAACTCGATGTTGGGACGATATGGTCAAAAGTACCAAAAGAAAACGACCCTTCAAAGTATAATCACGATCAATTCCAGCTGGACGTTATTCTGGATCGTCTGCCTCACCTTGTGGAGTTCTCAATTGGACGGTTAAACTCAAGAATTGTTGTCAGTCCAGCTGCACTTCCAGTTACACGTCGATATGCCATTAATATTACCATTGGCTGCCAAATGTCAATTGCACCGTCAGCAACTGCCTACATTCTGCAGATGCCACAGCTGACTAATATAACCCTTAACGAGTGTGTGCTCGTGGATGTTGACGAGACCATTCAATTGCTTCAAGGCAATGCTGCAACGTGCGGAGTCAAACGGTTTGATTGGACTCCAATTGAATGGCACCAGGATTTGGCACTCGCCGTAACAGAGAAAATGCCTCAATTGGAGTGGTTCACAGGACGCAAGTGCCCAAAAGAACATCGTGCTGTATTTGAGGCAAAATATGAGTTCTATTACTGAATACCTTCCATCTAAGTATCAACCCAGCTCACCATATCGTAGTCTAACTGACTGTGCCCACACTTTGGTCGAATGTGGTGGTATAGCTGTATACTCAGGCTGTAGCTCTTTTTTATTAACTAAGTCCATCCAAAGAAGTGTGCTGATGATGTGCTCTATGCTGCTTAAGCTTTTTACCTCTTTAAAATAAAATGAATAACATGACAAATACAATGGCAGGATAGAGTAAAATGGATGAGTGGCAGTTGCGTGGTCGCTGCTGGGGCTGTTTACGGGCGGTGGATCATTACAACTGGGGACAGATGGCTGATTAAGTGGAATGATAGAAGGAGTGATGAAGCAACTCAACCAGAAATGGCTTCGAAAATCACAGTTGGCGCAAACTGGGACGGGAGAGCAGTGTGCGGCTGGCGAGTTAGGATGGACTCATTGAAATTATTTTGACCTAGAGTGCAAAATCACTAATAAATCCGTCATTTAATTCAACTCACCCTCTCCTCATCTCATCGAATAGACTGGATCTCAGTTTAAACACTACATGAAATGGATATTTTTAAGAATGATCGCGAACATCCACATATGGGAATCGTGCTTTTATCACACTTGGTATTTCGTCTATTTCGCCATCGAATTCAAAACTTCGTAGTTCAGGCATTAGTGCTATCATCTCAAGAGTAACATCCAGTGGCCACTCGTAATCTTCGTGAGTGTCATGGAGATGGAAAGATTTGATAGAGCATGGATTGTTGAACATATACTTTGCCGAGATTATATTTAGCATTGCCATCAGTTCCCCGGATGAACTGTCATCACCAACATCATAGTCAACAATTTCAGTCTCATTTGGGTCACTGGTTGAACCATCTATACAGATGGCTTCGGCAGCACCGGTTGAATATAATCGACAATGATTAATAGCTATCATTTCGAGTTCTGGTAAACAATACAAAAGCTTGAATATACGAGAAGATAGAACAAGACCAGACAGCTGAATATTATAAATTTGTAATTGAGCGAGGACTTCATAGTCGTCATAATCAGGATTGGAATCGAGCTTGAATATATTATTACCATGAATGGTTAAACGTTGTAATTTCGGAAACACTGGCAATATTTTTGCCAGGTTGAATACACTGTTTTCATCTAACATTTTCGGATATAACCAGATGTCCAAACTAGTCAATCTGCAGTTGCGTTCTAAGACAGTCACCAGTTGTTCGCATGTCATGCTGACTGATAATGTTAACTCATAGAGATGATGCCAGTTTTGTAGCAACACCTTCTTCCATGCTGGAGGATATGAGTGTGATATCATATTAATGCACTCATGCCCATTAATTTCTATTGATTCAATACATGGGAAGTTGACTGGTGTGATATCGCAGTAATCATAAGTATCTGAACCCATGCAACATGTCCTTATTGACAACCGACGTGATTGTGGATAGCTGCAAGAATGAAAGCCAGCTGAGGGTCCCGAAATCAATATACGGTTGAGAGTGGCATAACAAAACTGTGCATCCTCACGCTTCTTTAACTGGGGAGTTTCCACAAAATACTTGCTCAGTAATCCAAGTTCAGATTGAGAAGGACGAAGAAACGGAGTAAGGAACCTAGGATTAATTTCAATGTTCGCTATGCCTGTACACAATATCATTTGTACAAAGTTCGACAACCGAGTCCATGGATTATTAATGCTTCTGGCGAAATACACTAAAACTAGAGATTCTATTGGTCTCATGCTGCGATTGCTTTGTCGATGATTGATAGCGAGCGCCAGAGTAACCAGATCATAGGGTTCATTGTCATTTTCCATTTTTATATCAAGTTTGTATAGACTGGGAAAGCACATTATGATGTCTCGAAACTGTATTCTATTAGACACGAGAAGTTGGTGATCATTCCATACACACAAAGTAGCAACACCAGAAAATACCGACAGAATATCGCGGATATTAGCACCTTTGTCGACATCCGGCTTAATGGTAAAGCATATTTCATCATCGAGATCAATATCACGAACCAACTTGCCATATCTTGCAATTGCTGTTGAACGTATTGGTTGTGGTAGACTGAATACTCTCGAGTCAAGCTTCCACCACAATCTTCTGGAAAACAAGGAATGGAATTCAGAGGACACAGTCAAGAGTTTGTGAGCTTCACCGATATCGAAGAAGAAGCTAACATATTCAACCAGTTCGCCAGGCAAGTCGAAGAGTCTGAAGTATGCTTGGTAGTTCATTGTCGTGGTCAGAAAGGTCGTTGTAAAGTGTACTGTAGTGAGTTCTGAGAAAGAGAGAGAGAGAGAGTCAACTATTCGACTGGAAGGAGGGTTGGTTCTTTTTTTGGACTGGGACCTTGCATCTCAAAGAGAACCGCCACAGCACTCAAATGTCTTTTTGAATGAACATCATTCAATATGAGTTGTGAGCTCAATTCTTGATTGATAATGCATGTATTGTTCAATCGACTCTTTGAATGTTTTCTAATTCAGCAGATTCGTATTCACCTTGTTAAATTTGAGTTAAACAGTATGAGTTTAAGTAAGGATCTTAACATTTGGACACTTTAACATAAAGTTCATTCGTTTGCTTCTCTGAACTTCTGTCAAGTTCAAGACGCTGATGTTTGGAAATGCGGGCAGTAGGTGAGCCAAGTGGTCCGTAAATAACTCACCGCTACCTTCTGAGACTATAACTTTGCGAACTGAATTGCACGGATACTTGTACACTGCCGCAATTGCATCCTTCGTAGCATTGCAATCTACCAACTTGATTTCCGTAAGCCGTTTACAGGATGCTATGAACTGCAGATAATTTGAGTCAATGTGTACACTATTCAGCTGCAGAAGAACAAGACATGCAAGTTTGCCTCGAAGACGACTCACTTCAAGGGTAGTATTTGCTGAATAGAGCTCGGAAATGGTCAGATGCTTGTCCAAATCAGATGAAATGTCAACTTCAGCTATATTCTGAAAAGTGCAGCTCCGGAGAGCAGGCATCGCTTTGGACAGCAGTCGGCCAATTCCTGGCACCGCTGTGTTGTCACCAATAAGCCCCACATCCGCGATAGACGGCCATTGCTTGTTGGAGAACATGGTCGTGAGCGGACTATCTGCATCCCCATTACAGCATTGCTCTGGCACACCCAACACAAAGTTACTGAGGACAGGAAAGCGCTCGGGGACAAACGATTGGAAATCGTATAAACTCGAGTTACTGCAGCATACCTGAACGGAGAGTGCACGTAGATGTAGGAAGATTGACACCGGGTCTGTGCCAAAGACTTGCTTATTGATCTCACCATGACAGTTCGTCGGTATCATTTGAGCAATGAACAATTGGGTAAGCGCGGCTGGCATAAACTGAACGATGCTGGCTGGAAATGGCTGCAGAGATGTACAGATGACACGAATGCGCTTTTTGAACTCGATCTTGTCCATCAGAGACGCCAGTATATGATTTGATTGCTGGCTGTCTGAAGAGTATGCTGCGCTGATCACAATCTGCTGAACACGTCCGCTAAAATGATTGCCATCAATCCATTTTGCTGCAGTATCAATAACACTACTCGGCATGTCGTTGATTGCGAGAGTCACACGGCGAAGGCATTTCATCTGCTCTAGATGAAGTGTAAACATCTTCTCCATACCATCTTTTAATTCAAAGACAATAGAGGTAGCATAACGGAAGTAGTCAGAAACAAATGAATCGGGCTCAATGGACCACAGACCAAAATTTCGAACACGCAGAGCATTCTTCCTTAACACATTTTGTGGGACATAGCAACCATCAACCATCATTCCATCGAATCCAATACTTTTCCAGACTCTATTAGCAAAGAGTTCACTGAACACTCGGTTCGCTGGTAAGATTGGCACAGCCTCTTTTCGGTTAAAGTATCTTTCTGCAGTGTACTCCAGCAACTCATATGGCAGATCCAGCAGGCGGAACGGCCCGTTGTTGGAGATGCTGAGGCGGTCAATCAGCTGAGCCACCTCGCGCAGCTGCTCTTCATCAGCAGTGTCCGCAAAGTGGTGGATCTTGGCACGCAGGCTATCCAGAGCAGTGGAGAGCGCAGCGATAGTATGGCGTTGTCTAGACAGCATGGTTTGCTTTATTCACAAGTTTCGAGGGTATTAGTGAAAGGCAGAAGTGTGTGCTTGTCTTCATTCAGGAACGATTCCGCCAGTCTATCGTGAATCAAACGAATGACATGAATGAGGGTTCGTATGGCGTGGGTAACCCATTTCGCTTTGATAAAAAAGAGGCTTGTTGGGGGGAAATAGGTGGCTTTTTGAATCGTTTTACTCCACACTACACTATCGATCAAACTTAATTCAGTCAGCAGATTTGCCAGAGTAAAAATGAGTGAGTAAATGTATTTTACAGTAATCCGATTAACAGAAAGTCATCGGATTGGTGATTAGTGTTCTATCAAAGGTGGTGCAGAAATGAATCAAGTAAGAATCGGAAAGATGGCATGCTATGCGATGGCCGTCAGCGGAGCCATACGACACAGTGTGAACCTGCTTTTCAGCATGCTGCCTTTGGACATTGCCTTCTGTCTATCGCTGTCTTTCTGCCGTTTCCGCGCCAACTCGTCCGCTGACATGTCCAATCGTGTCTCGTGGATGTCCTGCAATGTTCTGCCAGCAAACTCGATTCCGTCGGGTCGCCGCTTCTCCAGCTCGTCGGTCGTGTCATGGAATCCAGCTGTCGGCCGCATCTCAAACGGAATGTCGTCCGGATCATCGGGATTCGTGCCGCCTGGTCCCTTGCGTCCCTTCAGCTTCTTGCTCGCCGGAGGCAGCGCCAGACCGGCCGCCGTCATCTCTCGCTCCTTCTGCAGCTGAGTGAGCGCGCGCGACTCTTCAATCTGCCGCTCGCGAGCCTTGCGCTTGGCTTTCTTGCCCTGCGTGTTGGC
>MU602778.1:21032-38440 GCA_025201865.1 Ramicandelaber brevisporus | reverse complement strand
CAGAGCGATTGCCAGAATACATCGAGAAACGAGTGGTCAGCTGTGTCATCGCAGCAGTGAAGCATGTGTTGAACTCGTTCTTGTTCACAACAGAGCGAGTCCGCTTGGCATCGTAAGCCATCAAGAAGAGCTTGAACACAGCCTGGTCAGCAGCAGATATCACATCAACCAACTGGCGCAGCTCGGCAAACTTGCGAGCCATGAGAAGAGCCAGAGCACACTGCCACACCATCTCACCAACATCTGGAGATGAGCTTGACTGGACACATTCACTGATCTCAGGCAATCTCTGGACCACAATTTCGGCAGCCTCAGCAAACCGATTCTCAATCAAATAGTGAATAGCACGAACCATCTGGAACCGGCCGCGGCGCTTGCGTGTAATTGGCACATGACGGCCATCTGGACCAGTGATAGCTGGCGCAGTTGCGAGTTGATCAGCATCCTCGCGAGTCACCTGCCATGGCACAAGTTCATCATACATTTGCACTGTCCACTTGACGCCACTAAAGTTGGCACGAATATGCTTCAACAGAGCACGCCAGTCAGGATACTGGCCAGCCTCAAAGAGAACTCGTGCATATTGACGGCAGTCGGCAAGCTCCATGGAAGAGAGTGAGAATGGACGCATGAACAGGACCAGATCCTTTACAGAGTTGGTTGCCAAGGCAGCATCAACAAGCGAGGTGGCATCGATGGTGATCACTCTCCGAGTTGGAAGATGCGTGTTGGACTCGGCCAGCTGAACCAGATTGAGAAGACGCACAACGGAGCGCTTTACAGACTGGACTGCTGCTGCTGCTGCTGCCGGAGTGCCAAGATTGTTGCAGTGAGACAGTGTTCTTCCGATATATGTATCGAGTTGGTGGCGTGTTTGATCGTTTCGACACAGGAGACCAACTAAGAAGATGGCAGATGGAGCAAGCAGCTCGCACAATGCTGGACATTCTTGGACAAGCGATGCAAACTGAGAGAAGGCAGGCAGTGGCATTTTGTCGACCAAGTCATACACGAGCTGTTCGAAGGCAACAGGAATGTCAGCGCTGCTACCACTGTTGTTGCTGATGGAGGTGACTGTGATGAGAATGAAGCCAACCAATGTCTTAAGTCTGCAATCAAACTGGCTGTCATCAAGTGGCACGGTCTCAAAGTGTGAAGGATTGGCACGCAGACGAGCAGCGTTGGCACGGATACCAACGAACCTTGGCGAGGTGGCAATGAAGTCGAATAGCTGCTTGACGAACTCGTCAACATAGAGAACAGCACCGGCTGAAATGGCTCTGCCAGGACGCGGTTCGTGCAAATAGTGAGTAATCTTTGCCAATGCCTCAATGTCACCAGTAAAGCTGCAGGAGATGCCATCGGCACTAGACGACGCAGATGGAGGAGCTGGACCAAGGAAACCAATCGACTTGCCAACATCACTGCGAGCTGCATCACACACACCGTGGCGACCGTTGATGCTGTACAAAATGGCATGCAACTTGCCGCGTACTTGATTGTGCATAGTGCGAGTGCTGTAACCATGGAAACTTGCAGCGTACTTGACTAGCACAGAAGTGATAACAGAATACTGCTCAGTTTGCAGAATACCACCAGCAATGGCTGCCTCAAAGAACGACAGCAACTCATAGACGACATAGTTATCAGTCTTGGAGTTGGCAGCAGTGAGTTCAGCATGCATTATTCCACCAATGAAACCAAAATGATGTGCATGAGCTGGAACAACGTGACGGATGACATATGTCTTGAGTTTGATGGCAGCAACCTTGTCAGCAACAGTGGCATGTTCCATGGAAGTAAAGTGTTCATTTGCCATCAGCTGCTCACTGAATCTGATGGTAAACTCTTCATCACGCTTTGGCATGTTTGAAGCAACCAGTTTGATAGCCAACTCACAGACAGCTGGAGTCTTGCCAGACGCAACCAGTGGCACGATAGAATCAATGCGGGCACGACTGGCACGAAGGAACTCCAAGAGGCGAGCACGCTCAGGTGTCAGTGATGGCTTGGCCAGTGCAGTCAGAGCTAGCTCGGCAGCAGCAATCCAAGTTTCAGGCGACAGTAAATCCTCAACCATTATATCCAGGCATCTCTTCAGCATCATGTCAGTCAGTGAACAACCAAGCAATATCGGTGAACTGAGAGCAGCAATCGCTTGAGTACCACATTTAACGGCGATATCTTGAGGAGAAACACCCACAGCCCACGACACTTGTGAACAATAAACTGGGTCACAAAGCATGCGCTCGACTCCAGCAAATACTGTTCTCTTGATGTCATTGGCACGATGTTGGAACATGCTGAGCAACTCTTCACGGATTGGAAGCTGGTTAAACACTTCTTGCTCCTCAGTGAGAAGTGGCACAAATGTCGCACGAGACAGCAATGACTCGAACTCGGTGCTGCGATCAGGAAGAAGGCGACTCAAGACAGCAGCAATCTGGAGCAGAGAGTAGCTGCGTACTGGTTCAGGACCAAGACCATTATCCTGCGAAGCCATGCCAAGCAAATTATTGGCAGACTCGAGGATCAGTCGGCGCAGTCTGGTCGATGGCTCACGGAAGTGCTTGAAGATGGTTGTGACACCGACACCGCGGCCAATTGAATCGATAATAAACTGGAACAGAACTGTAACATGGAGTGATGCCTCACTGAGATGCAACGGTGTTTGCAGCCTGTGTTCCAAGATGGTCGGATAGTTGCTGATATAATAGAGTGCCTCCTCCAAATAAATTTCAATTACACCGTGAGTCTCAAACGCAGCAGCATCGGCTGCAGTTACCAGTAAGTTGCCAATCTGAAGATGATCATCAGGCAGGAAAGGCACATAATGAAACATGATGCTGCCAGTGACACTGGCAAGGAGGCGTATTGCCGGGTTAGCAGTTAGTGAACTTTGTAGACGATCCATGATGAAGTTAAGAGTTGGTATTAAGAATGCTCTGTCCCAGTCGCATACTATCTCAATGAAACGCAATAATATACCATGTCTGTGGACAAAGCAGGCTGCTCGGTTGCTACTGAATGAGATGGTCAGCGTATTTCCAATTGCATTTTCAATATGTGACCACTCCAATTGATCATATTTAGGCAGTAGATAAACATATCGACTCATGTAAAATTCATCGAGATTCGTGAACATCTCATCTGCTGCTGGAGTTCCTGTAGTATAATTTTGACTGAATTGAAAAGCGAGGTAAGTAAACTCATCCTCTAACCATTGTAAATTGAACGGCAAAATAATATCAACGAGTCGTGTGAACCGACGTGATTGCGCCAATTGTCGACTGAAACTGAACTGTTGGGTTAGTCCTTCATCTTCGTTCATAAATGCAGACACAGTAAAATCAATTGCATTGTGAGCGTCAATACGTCGCGATGGCCATTGATGTGTAGACGGACCATGACCGAGGGTGCGATTGATTTTACCAAAATGAAGCTGATTTGTGATTGCAGTTGTAATGCGTGTCGCAGGTGGCAGATGATTGTCAATTACAGGCACAGCAACAGATGGAGGTGTAATCTGTTGTTGATCAGAAAGAGGATGAGCTGTGGCAAGTTGCAGTGGAGAAACTGGACGGAAGTCAACTAGTGGAACAAAGTCTCTAATGCGTGGCTCTAGTGACAACTGTCTCTGTTGTTGTGGTGATGATGATAGGAGAGGCGACTGTTGAGGCGAAGACCACGCAGTGGCACTGGACTGCTGTGATGACGCTGGCTCTTCATCTGACTCCTCTGGCATCTCGACAATGCTCGAGAGTTCCTGATAAGGAGGTGGAGGTGTCTCAAAAGAACGGTATGATGGTGGACCAGTGCGTGTACGGCTGGATGTGCTAGATGATTGAGATGGTGATGGATTCATAACAAATAGCGACGACGACAGTGACGACAATGACGATGATGATGATATTGATGATGATATGGAAGGCGGAGAGATAACGGTAATGACAGATGGAGCTGGAGAAGAATGCTGAATCGACTGCTGCTCTGTAAGTGATGGAGTTGGTGATGGCATGGAGTTAGTGGAAGAAGGAGCGAGACCTCTCAAGCTAGACGATCTCGATGATGTTGGCTGGACTGTCTGGATATTCTCAGGTGAAGGAGGAGGCACGGGCGGCAGAATAGGTGATGAGGATGAGTCAAATTGATGAAGTGAGTGAAGTGACTGAGATGACTGAGAATATGTAGTTCCAATAAAGTTCGCATTGGCAATTGCTGCGGGAGATGGACGTGGAGGCAATGGTGGCGGAGGATGAGGACCAAGTGGCAGCTCAGATTGAAGTGGTGGTATGAAGTGATATTGTTGCTGCATTGGTGGCTGCATTGGTGGATAAAAAGGAATAGCCGGATTGTAAACAGGCATAAGAGGAGGAATAGGAATAATGATGAACTGCTGCTGTTGTGGAGGATGTGGCTGTGGTTGATGTTGTGATTGAAAGGTATGTTGATGGTGTGGTTGTGGAGATATAAATTGGGATTGATAGTGAATCTGTGGTTGGTTAAAATGTGGAGTACGACGATTGCGCTGCACAGGAGCGTACAGCGGGTGAGAATTGTGAGGGCCGCTCATGTGTATAAAGTGAGAGAGACAGTGCAATAAACAACAATGAAAAGAGAAATGAAAAGAATAACAATGTATAGAATGTGAGTGCTGCTGCTAGAAGAGGAAGAAGAGGAAATGGAGGAAGATGTATATTGTGGATTGAAAGGTATTCGGAAGAGTTGACAACTGTGGTGAAGTTCAAAAGAAAGCTGCGGTTGTCAAACGACAAGAAGAATAGCGTGTACGAAGACGAGGACAGACACGAGGGGCAAGCAATAAGTACAAAAAGTTGGCAGAGGCAGAACTGGAGGCAGGAGGAGCGAAACCTCGGTTGAGTCTACAATGGAGGGGATTCGGGAAAGATACTGCTGAACTTCATTCTTCGTCCCATTGCCAGTGAAGCGGCTGATGCTGCAGGACAACATTCCTCCTCATTGTATAAATTCTTTCCTTTTGTAACATTAAGCTTGCGCGTGGCAGCACAAAGCTGTTTATTCCCTCTCTCCTCCATGAGAGAGCTCGCAATGACAACTTGGACTTAAAGAAATCAGCCAACTCTACGGAATCCAGTCGAGAGATAGCCGCAGCCAAGCTTCATTTTTGGCCGGCCAGTGTGATTTTGGTTTTGAAGAGTCGAGAAAAGTTGCTCCATAAAGCTGCCGTTGTTGCAGGCAGGTGTGTGTATGTTCGTCGTTCTGAGCAAACACTCTGCGAAATGAAGTGCAACTGGCCCTAATCACAGCAGCCAAAACTAACTCTCATATTCAAACATAAAATGTGACTTGGTAGTACAACCCTATGGGCAATAACCTTACATTTAAATTCTGGCCTGTTCAATAGAGTTTCATTGACGAGAAGTGAATGAAACCTTGCTTCCGCCACAGACTGGCACAAGGAAAGCTGTAGTCTTTGCTGCGGTACGCTGTGCGACAGTGCATGAAACTGCAGCAAGTGTGAAACAACCCACTTCAAGACGGTCACGGTTGACTGAGGCATAAAACAACCAGTTCTTGGCATCGTCGTCGAGATACTCGCTCGATATCAGATGGCAGTTCATACTCTTCAGTATGTGTCAGTCCACCGCCACTGCGCAGACCAGAAGTATAGAACTACAATGCCACCAGCACGCCAATCTTGAATGTATTTGAAGCTGCAATAGTTGCTACCTCGTTTATCTCTACATTTTCAGAGAAATATATATATGAACTGCACTCGCCGAGAAGACTGTAAGCTCTTCCCCGACGAAGCTTTGAAGTGCATCCAAAGCCGCAGTGGCATTCACTGAAGCAAGAACCTCTTTGTTTTTTTCCTTTCACTAACTGCGATGTATCCCTTTAATTTGAAATCCACCTATCAGCTTCTGCATCAGGTACCATGTCAGTCACGGGTCACTCGCATATACCCTCCGACATCGTGCATGTTCGAGTTGGTGGCGTGCGAGGAGAAATGGATATGAATAAGCCTTCGTGTTCACACTCCACCTCCTTTACTTTGTGCGTCTTTGATATCCACGCACATATTTGTATTCAACTTTATTTCTCTCTTTCTCTTTTGTTTTGATTGTATCCAACGCGTTCAGTAGCCTTGTCAGTGGTTACCTTGCTGTTGCTGCCGTGGTTACTCCCCTCCTACGCCATTCTACCGGTTCTGTTGGATTCCAAGCTCGTCTCCGCCTCTGTCAGTCCGAGTGTACTGAATAGCTTTCTCTCTGTATCATCCAAGCACATTCAGAGGCTCGGGTCGCAACTAATCGACTGTATTCTATTGAACCACCATTTCAAGCAGCCAGTTTTCTTAAAGCTTAGATCTGGATGCCCACTTTCTACTCGTCCTATTATGTTACCGCATCGTCGCCAGAACCAGACTGGTCAAATGTTTGGGCCCAGGGATCAAGCTCCTACTACTCATCAAATCCCTATTCAAACTCCTATGCCCGCTATAGCTCCCCATTTTCAGCCGAAAACAGAGCAAAACCAATCCGAGGCTCTGGATACAACTCTGGACATCCATACTATGTTCATGACCATCACTAACAACTGTTCTCAGCCAAAGCACTTAATCTCATTGCCGAAATCGTTAGCAGCAAACAAGCCCCGATTACTCCGCTCTGAATCCACGCATGTTGGAGCCTTCGATTCACCTGTTGCCAAACATAGTCTCATCACTTGTCCAATTTATCTGTACAAACCGACATCCCAAGGACAAGCCCTGTAATATTTAGCAACTCTATCCCTCATCTCTATGTGTATGTACTTTCCTATCTCCATTTCCAGAACTCATAACGTTATTATTGAAGTCACACTATCATATATCCAACGTTCTTCACTCAATCTCGCAATTCATTTCACCAAAATGGCATACAATTCGAATTTTACAAATGTAGGGATGAGCGTAGTCTTCACAATCAGTTCAGGATTGTAAATGACTTCATACGATTGATGCTAAATGTTGAATCTTTATCAACGTGGGCAGTGAATGGATATATATTGAGCGGCCTTTTAATTCCATCTCCTGGCGCTGGATTCCTCTCCTACTTTGATAGCAATATTGCTACGATGCATCCCCCACACACAGAAAGGTTATATAAATTCTTCCTTTGTCATCATACACAAAGATAAAAGACACTCATATCCGTAGATTTGCCCTTTTTAAAATTTGTGGGTTTGATCAAAGGACTTTTGGAACGACCAATAATTTTTGCAGCCAATACAAACGAACCATCTACCGTAAAAACTTGGCTTGGCCAGGTTAAACCTGATTTGATGCCTTTTTGGTGCTTAGTGTTACGAATAGTTGTTGCCTGTTTTGTCTGCAACTCCGCACTAGTGCTTCTTACCTTCCCACTTTGCTTTTCTCTTCCTTTCCCGCCATGCTCGTTCTTTTCTCTCTTTCCTACCTTCTCTGCAACTACTACTACCACTTTGTTCAACAACAATGGATATCAGCAAGCTCCTCAACCCGATACCTAACAAACGTCCACGTTATGACGACTTGGACAGTAGCTCCTATGGCCATCCGTTTTGGCTTCCAACAGAGATTATCGCCTACATCCTGTCGTTCCTTGAGTGGACTATCCGTCCCAACTTTCGGCTTGTTTCAAAGAGCTGGTACACAGCCTACGAACTCTATCACAGAAACCGTGAATTCCAGGTTAGTGTCCATGTAGGGAGCAAAAGAGTCGGACGACAGAAGGTGCTCAATGCATTCGTCAAGTACGGACATCAGCTGCGTGTGATGACAACGACTACTGACTTCATCCGTGATATGATGGCAGTCGAGCCAAACTTTGCTGGGCTGATCCCGAATGTCGTCTACATGTCTGTCGCTGTGTGTGACGGGCTCTCGAGTCAGCAGTGGGTTGGAGAAATGGTATCAAAATTGACTAAACTGCGTAGTATGGTTGTGCTGGAGTATGGATTTAATGCTGACGAACATCTGGCGGTGGAAATGGACAAGGCGGTGGGGAATATGCCTCATTTCAAGAGTTTTGGATCATTAAGTATTGATATTGATGTGACCAGCTTCCCAGGTCCAAATTTGAAGGCGCTTGGTGGCCAAATGGAGAAGCTGGAGCTTCCGATTGCTAACATCGTACCTGGCACCGTGGCATCGACATTCGAGGTATTCAAGAACATCAAAGAGTTGGGATTGATGATGATCAGCAGCATCGAGATTCTGCGCGAGGTTGCCGATATGGTCTCCAATCCAAAGAACTTCCCCGCAATGTACCAGCTGTATGTGTTCACCGAGATTGACATCACACGCACTCCACCAATTGTGAACGAGGATGACGGCACGCTGGTGACTGGACTGGACTTGTTCGAGAAGATCTGCAGCATCCGCCGTCATCCGCGCTTCGAGCTCAATGTTGGATTCACACTCGGCGCATGCTCGACCACAGATGATGCGCTGATTGCCAAGGAACGTGAGTTCGTCATCAATTTGGGCAAGAACCATGCCGATGTGCTCATGGGCTTGCAGCTGACGCACTTCACTCCGGTTGGCGACTACGATCCGCTCACCACGCTGTTCTACGAAAGTGCTCCTCGCTTCCACCGACTGGCATTCATGCGATTCTACGTCTCACCAACGGCAGCAACAGCACCAAAGATAATCGCTGCGCTCAACAACGAGTTCTTGCTGCCACGTCTCGCATTTATTGAAGTGTTTGTCGATGGTAGTCAGCTTCCAGAGTGGAAGAGAGGATATAATCCAATCGAGCCTGCACGAGCTGTATATTTGAGTGTAGTTGAAATGGAGCGTATGGATAAAATGCGAATTGAGAATGAGACTAACGACGGTATTATCAAATCTTCGTTCTTGCCTGATGATTGATATTAATATTTAGTATGAATAAACTATTTGACAGGTTTAAAGAAGCTTAAAAATAAACATAATGTTAATTACTGTGGACGAGGGGCATTCATACTGCCACCACGGTGTCCACCTCGATAGCCACCACGGCCGCCACGGCCGCCGCGACCTCCACGCTGATGCTGATAATGTTGATACTGATGTGGTTGCTGGACAATCTGCTGTTGTAGCTGACGCAGCTGCTGGATTGCGTGCGGCACCTCTGGAGTTGATCCAGCATTGGCAGTGCCAGTGCCAGATGGGGCAGGTGAGGCAGCGACAGACACATTAGCACTTGGGTTAGCACTGCGCACCAATGCAGCAGCACGGTCGAGCAAGCTCTGGGCATCCGATGGAGTCGATGACGAAGGTGTTTGGGCAGGGAGTCCAACCTGGTGCTGTGGCTGCTGGGCAGCGACAAAAGTTGGTGGGCGAGGACGGTGCGACACAAACGGAGCTGCTGTAGATGACAGCCCACGACTCCGTTGTTGCTGCTGCTGTTGCTGTTGCTGTTGTTGTTGACCTTGAGGTCTCACAACAATGGACGGGCGAGGTCCACTTTGCTGCTGCTGCTGCTGCTGCTGCTGCTGCTGAGCAGGACGTTGCCAAGGATTTGGCTGCTGGGACTGCTGCTGGGCAGCTTGTGGGCGGAACTGTGGCCGCTGTGGCACAAACTGTGGAGGTGCTGGATTCATATAGGATCCTGCAATACTAGCATTGTGGGCCGTTTGAGAAGCAACTGGTCTAAATGCACTGGTTCTCGGCTGTTGCTGTTGCTGCTGCTGGTGTTGCTGTGGACGGCCACCTTGTGGTTTCGGCAGCGACGCTCTAGCCTGAGGATGATTGCGGAAGTAGTCGGTGATATTGAGGACGGTGTCCTTGGCAATCATCGCACCGCGGTGTGGAGAGCACTTGCCATCCAGCGTGCTACCGCCCATCACTGGTCCATCAAACACAATCTCAATGAACTTGTCATTAACAACACCAATAACCACACCACGGGTAGCTGTGTCCACTGAACCTTCATCGGAAGTATAAACAATGCGGTCACCAGCTTCAAACTGCTGCGTGCCATAGCCAAGACGGTAGCGAGAGTGCTCTGGCTTCAGCACAGACGAGCGGTCAACTGCGTTCAGCGCCATGTTGTGTGGCTGCTCACCATTTGAGCGGAACAATGCCATAGTGGATTCGATGTCACGCACAGTGCTGCCCTCCAGCTCTTCGCTATCCAGCGGCACTCGACGAAGCTTGCTCACACCCCGCTCCTTCAAGAATGCAATGACATCCTCAATAACAGTTGACGGACTCAATGGACTGCCCTGCAGCACCTCGTGAGCCTTGGGGATGTTTGTATAAACGGCATTTTCGAGACCAGCAAACAGCTCTGGGAATCGAGTCAAGTACTCTGAAATCAAGTTGACAGCCTTCTCGGAGAATTCCCAGCCACGCTGACCCTTGCGAGAGTATCCGATGGCCTTCTCGTTCTTTTGATCAAACTTGAGGTTGAGTCCAATGTTGAAAACACCTTCCTTACCGGAACCGAATCCACCAGTGTTGCCCTTCTTGACATTCTTGCATGAGATGCTGAAGTGGGATGTAATCTTGGACAAGAGCAGCGGGGACATGCCGAGCTCACGAGCAACACCACCAGACAAGCGGTAGTTGCCACGAGAGATCTGAGAGGATGCCAGACGAGTGTAAGAATCATACTCATCGAATGGATAGCGAGCAGTGATGTGAGCCTTGAGAAGAACACGATCTTTGGTGCCGGAGCCAGCTGTGTCAGACTGTTCACCCTTTGGATTGGTGTAGCCAGTGACAATGGCAGCTGAGCCGTAATATGGACCATTCAGCAAGAACACCTTGGAACCAATTGGCAACTCATCCTTGACGGAAAGTGGCGGCTGCTCTTGGTAGCGCGGGTCTGGATAGCGCATGAATCCAGTGGTCGTCTGCAATGGATACCAAGTGTTGAGGGTTTCCTTGCCGTACTTTTTAACCAGAGCACCATTGACAAGTCGCTCGAGACCAACCAGCGGGCGAATGTGAACCAGAATCTCAACCTCGCCAATCTCTACTGCACGGTTATTTGACATGGAGGCTTCAATCTCCCTGGCACGCTTGGCCCATCTGATAGAGCCACGCTCATCATGAGGAGTGCGCTGGATGGAAGCCAATGCAGCTGTGGCCTTTGGATCAGCCGAAGTAAATGTAGGAGCACTTGCAGGCAGCTCAGCAGCCAACTCATACTTGAAGAACCCGTCGGAGATGGCGGTGACTTGGCCTTCGCGTAAATTTGGCCATGCGTAAAACACTTGTTTGCCCACAATGGCTGCTGCAATAGATTCAGGCGAACCAGTAAAATCTAGACCAGGCCAGCCGGCTGAACCAGAATCATTGCTCAATGTGATAACGATTGATTCATTCTTGCTCTCCGACTGGAACACACGGACCGAGTGGAAGCCAAGCGCCTTTGTGTGAGGAAGAGTGTCCAGAGTTGGGAATCCAGCTGGGGTGTCGCTGCCAATAAGAACACCTGGAGCGAGACCCTTGCGGAGCTGTTTGCTGCCTTCCAGAGTTGGCAGATGGAACGTTTCAGTGCGTACATAGCAATAAGGAATGCTTGGGAAGTAATCTGGCAGTGGAGACTCATACACATGTCTATTTTCAGCATCATCGCTACCACCATTATCAGAGAGAGATGAATCATATTTGAATCTAGTAGACTCACCAAACGAGTTGAGTGCCGCTTCTTGAGGAGTCAACAAATGTTCTCGAGTGCGCATTGCACTAATCAGACGAGACTGATCAATAAAGGGGATTTTAACGATGGCTTCCCATGGCTGCTTCTTTCCATTTGGATCAGTGGTAAATGAACGTGGATAAAAGTCAATAATAGGAGAGGATTGCTCAGTCATCAATGGATGATATGCCTTAGGAATGATACTCTTTGACGCTTCAGGCAGCACTCCCATCAACTGTTCAAATGGCTTGAATGGACTTCCCAGTTCAAAGCTAACTTCGTATTTGGATATGTTGCGCAGATCAGTGATACGAGGCGAATAGTGATAAGGGAAGAACCATGCCCACGACGCCACTCCTTTGTAATAGTATGCCAATATCCACTGAATAGCTTCAATGTACGAACGCACAAATGGCTCAATAGCTGCTTCACCACTGGTTGAATCCACTTCCAGCTTCTCCATATAATACCATGACTTCCAGTTAGCAAATGCCTTTTGTGCAGCCGCATCACCACTCAATATGTTATCACCATCACCACCATCCTCGTCGGCATCAGTCTCTTCATCATCGACAATTTCATTATCAGCCACAATCTTCATTTTACTCAATCTATTAAGCACTCGCTTAATTGCAATCAACGACTCTTCATCTTCATCTTCATCTTCATCTTCTTCCTCCTCTTGACTGCCATCATTCTCAACACTGATTTTTTCTTCTTCAGATTCAGATTCATCTGACAAAAGCTCCTTTGTTGAAACATACATTCTCTTTTTGGCTGAATCATCATATTGGAATCCAACGTGCAGATTTAAATCATCAGCGACTCTGGTTACAAACTGTCTATCACGCTTGCTCAACACATAGCCACTTGAGACATCGCTTTCTCTCATTGACTCATCTCCACATGACTCATCTGCATCTATAAAGCAGATTGTGTGCTCTCTCTTCTCCAAAAAGGCACGGATCTTGCTCAGCAGTATACTCTGATGCTGCGTCATTACACTGTTCTTATCACGCGCCACAGCCTCATCAGTCAATGAGCCACGTCTGCCATGATGACCTCTACGCTTACCACGCTTTGACTGCTGCTGGTCCTGCTGCTGTTGAATATCACCAAATCTGCCATTGAGAGCCTGGGCAGCACTTGTAGAGAATGCAGAGATTCCACCAAGATCCGAGCATTCCACAGTAAATCTAGACAATTCAACGTGATCCATTTCACGCAAAAATGATTCAAAGTTGGCAAAGTTCAATTTGCCCGAATCATGCAAATAGCCATTAATCTTCGGCAAAGTTAATTTATAGGCATTGAACAACATTCCAATAGCATCATCGTTGATATGCAGAGTGGGCAATTCGGGCACAAAATCATTTCCAACCAACATACACATCAGCACAAAGTCATCCAAGATGCGTTCAAAATCGTATTTATCCTTCAACACACTGGAGACATCACTAAATTCAGCACTGATGTACTGTCTCATCAACGATAAATGCATCAAAAAGAAGCTAACAGTGGCTGGATTGGCTGCATCCTTACTGTTGTTTGACTGGCGGCCAAACGTCACTTCTTCACGCAGTAAAGCAAAATGAGGCTCATGAGACAGCAAACCAAGCATCATCAAATCAGCATCCAAGCCATACAAACAATGGCGCAAGTTTGGGTTGTGATCTGGCTGAGCACGTGACAGTCTAATATACTCCATGATCTTATGCTCACCTTCACCTGGCGTCTCATGGCCAGACAAAATAATGGTAACATCGCGCCAAGCTGCATCCGTTGCAATCTTCTTGTTGATAAAGTATTTCAACGCATCACTCAATCTCGCCATAAAGGTAGTTCCAGGCGTAATACAGTTGGAGTCAAACCCCTCCGTGCTCGGCAAGTCTTCTCCACGTCTGATGGCTGCCTCTGTGGCCTCCAGCTGATCCTGAGCCGATCTGAATCTTCTGGCTCTCTGCTGATTCATTTTGGCACGAGGAGCCACTCCATCCACAGCCATAAAACACAGCTTCTTTGGCTTAATGCGTCCAAACAAGAAATCAATATAGCTGAATATATTCAGAAACATCTCTCGTTCAGTCAATCGGAAGTGAACATCGGTTCCCTTCGGATGGGTACAGTTGTGGATAATTCCATTCATATCCATGTACAGGTTGTCAAACTCTGGCACTAGATCAGGCTCAAGCAGCTGGCTGCAGAGCGGATAGCGCTCACTAATCCAACGGAAGAACTTGGGAATACCCATCTATTAATAACAACTACAACACTGCTTGCTTTCTGCTGTTGACTTGCTGGCTTGTTTACGTACGTATGTGCGTGCGCTTTCGCTTTAGATCGACTCGATTGAAGTCTGCAATCAAAGAAAATAACTGATGAAGTATGTACACGCGTCCTGAGTCGATTTTTCAGAGAGAACAATCGAACAAACGAACAAACGAACAAACGAACGAACGAAAGGAGGCGAGTTGCTTTATTTTTCTGTCGATTTTTTTTTTTGTCTTCACACAACTTCGTTCTCACCCTCACACACATACAAACGCGTTTGCACATACACCTCGTCGACAGCAAGCAGCCGGAAAGATGACCAGACTGATGAGCTTTGCCGCCTCAACTGCGACGCGCTTCTTGCCACGGACTGCTGTTGCTGCAACTGCCACTGCCACTGCCACTGCCAGCCGCCGTCTCTATTCTATCCCAGCTGCGGCAGCCTCCTCTCCCGTTTGGAAGCTGGGCATTCTCAACCATGTCGCCATTGCAGTGCCTGACATCGAGGCCTCTACTCGCTTCTACCGCGATGTGATGGGCGGCAACGTGTCCGAGAAGGTTGCTCTCCCAGAGCATGGCGTATACACCGTGTTTGTCAACCTGGGCAACACCAAGATTGAGCTCCTCCATCCATACGGCGAAAAGAGCCCGATTGCAAACTTCCTCGAGAAGAACAAGAGCGGCGGCATCCACCACATCTGTATCGAAGTGGACGACGTGACCGCGGCCATCAAGGATCTGACCAGCAAGGGCATCAGAGCGCTGAACCCAGAGCCCAAGATTGGCGCTCATGGCAAGCCCGTTGTATTCCTGCATCCAAAGGACTGCGGCGGCGTCCTGGTAGAGCTTGAGCAGCGGTAAAATACAAAATACTTTGAAACCCCCCATTCAAACATCTTCGGATCACGCGACCATGTGTGTCTGTAATGTGGTAATGTGGTAATGTCCGATCGGTCGGAATTTATCTTGACACTGCGAGCCGGCGAACGAGCAAACGAGCAATCGAGCAAACGAACGTATCAACTACAAGTTCCCACGGACCAGATCAACTTCTTTCTGTACAGAGTTTTTCGCCTTCGAACTAAAACATTATACCTTCACGATGAACGCCTTGCTGGCAAAGAAGAGCACTTCAGCTACTGCGGCGCGCAGGTTGCTCGTCCTGCTTTCTTCCAGCCATAGCCTCCGTGCTTCGCGCCTGATTTCCACCACGCCGTCTTCAGATGCCTCGGCTGCCGCGACCGCCACCTCAGCTACCTCGACAGCGTATCCAGCAGTGCCGGCCAAGCCTCTGTTCGACAAGATCCTGGTTGCCAATCGCGGTGAAGTTGCAGTGCGTGTGTTCCGCACCGCGCGTCGCTTGGGCATCAAAACCGTGGCCGTGTACTCCGACGCTGACGCTCAAGGCATGCACACTCAGTATGCCGACGAGGCCATCCGCATTGGTCCAGCTCCATCCGGTCAGTCCTATTTGAACGCCGACGCCATTGTGAACGCCGTCCGTGCCACTGGTGCGCAGGCTGTGCATCCTGGCTGGGGTTTCCTCTCTGAGAATCCGCACTTTGCTGGTCGGCTGCATCGCGACGGCGTTGTCTTCATCGGCCCACCAGAGTCGGCCATGATTGCAATGGCGTCCAAGGCCATGGCCAAGGACATCATGATCAAGGCCGGCGTCCCAGTCGTTCCAGGTTATCACGGCACGGAGCAGTCTCCAGAATTCTTGGCGAAGGAGGCTGAGCGCATCGGATACCCGGTTCTGATCAAGGCGGTCATGGGCGGTGGCGGCAAAGGCATGCGTGTTGTTGAACATCCACGCGACTTTATGGCCATGCTTGACTCGGCTCGCCACGAATCCATCAAATCCTTCGGCGATGATCGCGTTCTTGTCGAAAAGTACATCAAGACTCCGCGCCACGTTGAAGTCCAAGTGTTTGCTGATTCGCACGGCAACGTTGTTCATCTGTTTGAGCGTGACTGCTCCGTCCAGCGTCGCCATCAAAAGATTCTGGAGGAGGCACCTGCTCCGCACCTGTCCGAAGCCATTCGTACCGATTTGGGTGAGAAGGCTGTGGCTGCTGTTCGCGCCGTTGACTATCTTGGTGCCGGTACCGTTGAGTTCATCTTTGACAACGACGAGAACAAGTTCTACTACATGGAAACGAACACTCGGTTGCAGGTCGAGCATCCAATCTCAGAAATGATTACTGGAACTGATCTGGTCCAGTGGCAGCTGGAGGTTGCTGCAGGCAATCCATTGCCAATTCCACGCCAGAAGGACATCCACCGTCGCGGCCATGCCATGGAGGCTCGTATCTATGCCGAGAATCCAAACCGCGGTTTCCTGCCCGACACTGGTCCACTTGTGCACCTGCGCACTCCAGCCCCAGCCCCAGGCGTTGTTCGTCTCGAGACTGGTGTTCGCGAAGGTGACCTCGTCAGTGTGCACTATGACCCAATGATTGCAAAGGTCGTCGTCCATGGCCATGATCGCGCCGATGCCATTCGTCGTCTTAGCAAGGCTCTGTCTGAGTATGAAGTGGCCGGTGTGTCCACTAACATCGAGTTCCTGCAGGATGTGTTGGCTCACGATGCATTTATTGAGGGCAATGTGGAAACTGGCTTCATTGGCAAGTACGGCAAGGAGCTGTTTGCTCCAAAGCGTGATCCATCTGCCCACGATGTCGTTCAGGCCGCCATCGCCCTGGTGTTCCGTGAGCAGCGTTCCCAGCAACTTGCCCACCGTGGCCGCGACGTGGCATCAAACCCACACTCGCGCTGGGCAGTTGGCGATGGCTTCCGACTGAACAGCATCTCCACATCCACCATTCACCTCGAGCTGCCTGCCCCACCAGCTAACCCAGTGCTTCCAGCCGATACTCCGATCCCACCTGCTGTCCAATTCAAGGTTGAGATTGACCACCTGTCTCCAACCGAGTTTGCAGCGCGCGTATATCGCGATGGTGAACTCGCTCACACTTTTGACCGCATCTCCACCCGCATCGCCACTGCCACCACCAGCCGTGCCGCCCCCAACTCTGCCGTCAGCGGTCCATCCACCACCGTCGACACTGAATGCATCTTCCCAGACCGCACCACCGCAGCCCGTGTTGTTCACATCCCACACGCCTCTCCACTCAACCCATCCACCGACACTGTCCACGTCTTCTCCAACACCAGCAACACCACCAACCGTGTCTCGTTCGTTGTTCCAGCACCAAAATACAAGGAAACTCTGCTGAAGGAGTCTGGATCCAGTGGAGGCGGTGGTTCAGTGCGCACACCAATGCCATGCAAGGTTGCAAGAGTCATGGTGAAGGATGGCGAAAAGGTTGAAATAGGAACACCGCTGATTGTCCTGGAGGCAATGAAGATGGAGCATTTGATCAAATCTCCAGTTGAAGGTGTAATCAAGAAGGTGATCTATAAGGAGGGCGACATGGTCGAGGAAGGAAAGAACCTCGTGTCATTTGTAGAAGAGGAGTCAAGTTAAACAAA
>MU602777.1:35186-55711 GCA_025201865.1 Ramicandelaber brevisporus | reverse complement strand
TCTGCTGCTGCAGTTGTAGTTGTGCTGAACACTGGTGTTTACTGACATCTTCATTCACTCATTCACTCACTATCCATTGTCATTGTCAATGTGCTGTTGCTCGCTGATGTGCAGGTGCCATACCGACCAAGTCCCGTCTGAATATCGCCGATGATGCACTTTCAGCTAAATATCCGTGTTTCACCTGACTGCGCTCTGCGCGTTGATTAGAAACAGCTTTTATCTCTGAGGTTCCTTCCACTGCTTGAGATCCCATTCTCGGCTCTCGCAATGCTGCACAGCAATTGCTGACATGTTTAATCACCCTGTTACTTTAAACTCTAAACTTTGATCTTTGAATGCGTTTGCAAGCTACTCTAACTCTCCCATGATGAATACCGGTTGGATTTGAGCAGGTATCCCGCCTCATCATATTCTCTGTAAATGAAATCAGTGAAATTGTTAAAGAAGGCGCTTAAGGAGTTTACTGGTCCAGTTAGTTGGAGTGGTGATGTTCTTTTTTGGGTTCTCCAAGCCATCTTTAGCAGCGATCAAAATATCAGCAGCTTTACGTTCTAGTTCCTCCCCTTGACTCTGGAGGCTCTTTACTATGTCACTGTAAAGCTTAATCAATTCTTCTTTGCTTTCTTGTGAGATCGTCGTACTACTAAAGTGATTTCTCACGTCGTTGGCTTTAATTCGAGCTAGAGCATCGCAGATACAAGTACGTGTATCACTGCGTTCTATCACATTCTCGAAACGCAGAAGATGGATGAGCGTATCGAAAACGCGATACTTGACAACAAGAGTAAATGCAAATCCTTTTCTCAAGTCTGATTCAGCTGTGGTGCAATACTGTCTGACTTGGCTGAAGCTGGCCTCGTCTTTGAAACTCTTTGCACTCAGTAAATCATCACTGAGCTCAACATAGTACTGCATGAATAACTTTTGTGGGCTGCAGTACATAGAATGTGCGTCTATTGTTGTAGAGTACTGCTTCATCTCTTCTGGTGTTGCTGGCGTACACATTGGCGATGTCTTTAGATCGTTCGCTTCTGTAATGGTGCGTGTGTGCGTGTGTATAGAAGGAGTGATGCTGGTGCCGAAGGAAAGAAAAAAAGATGTCATTTTCTGCGAGTGTGGCAATTTATACTTTTTCCATTGTACCTCTCGTTTTGCACTAAACTTTCGTGACATAGCTTGTCTCTCTCATTCTTTTTGTGGGCACACTGAAGTGCACTAATAAATGGGAGGCAAGTGTTCGTGTCAACCCGGCAGTCGTGCTAATGGTGTTACATAAGGCTATGAGAGGCAAGTTGCACTGAAAACTAACCAATCGAGTTACAACTCTTCAAAGACATGCGAACTTCACTTGGCGATTTAAAAGCATATCCTAGCTATATGCGAGGTAAAAAAGGCAAAAAAGGTTATTGAAACGATATACTTAACGAATGAAATTTGTGGGAGTTAACGGAGTGGTACACATTGTAACTAGAACAGGTCTATCCAGCCAATGTACTTTAGCACCATCATCAGGATTGTGATGAACAACTGCAACGATTTGAACCCAAGAAGTGCGGTCATCACCGAGAGCAAGGAATGATAGCTCAGGCTTGGCAACGTATTTTCCATTCTGAAGTCTGAATGTGGCATGGAACAGTTCATCACATGGCAAGCTTGCGAAATTGACAAAATACTTTTTCACATAGTCAGCATACGTTTCTGAAAATATCTCAAATGCATGAACAAAATAGAAAGGAGCTCTGTGGAGACAAGTTGTAGTTCCAGGACCATCAATCACCAAGTCTTTGAGCTTCGAATTATCGATGGCTCCGATAGTAAGATTCATATTTCCACACACGGTTGCACAGGCAATTCCACGTTGTTTCAGAAATAGATATGTGGTGAGACAGCCAGCACATACATTTCCTGATTGAGTTGCTTCGCTAAATTTGGTAATTGCACGTTTACAGGCAATAAAATCATGAAACGATGTCTCTGGCCAATAGAGCTTGTTTAGTGCAGTAGCCAAACCAGTAAACACAGCAAGAAGCACATTGAGTAACATACGGATATCTGTGTGGTTATCAGATTCTATGAGTACATTTTGATAAACTATTATACCAACCAGTATCGCAGCCATTGTGAAGAAGATTGCAAGGATACGCCAGTCAAAACGAAGTTCAAACATGCCATTTTGAATTATTTGATGATCTTTGGGATTGTAAAACTCAACTGGTGACTTGTGTGTCGGTTTTTTTTTGCAGTGTTTTAAGTTTGTTTTCTTGTCTTTATCGCCATTATAGACATCATGACAACGAAGAGAGCAGTTTACTCCACCATTACATTTCAAATTACGAAAGTATAGTTTGCTAGGATTACATGAACCAGCTGTCCAATATCCACATACAGGAATAGGGATTGGTGGTCTATTTATTCCACCAGTGAGTGACTCAAAGGTTGCTACATTTAAGCGTCTATGTGGCCAAAGGTTCGGAAGACAATGCTCAAGCGAGATACAATGCTTACTCTTTGCAGGCACAATCGACAAACCCAATGAAATCTCGAGAATTTTAAGGAGTTCCACAGGGTGAAAGTTCGTTACATTGAATATAGATTGAATCCCCAAAGCCAAATTATCTGCACCATAGTGATTGACTTTAGTAGTAATAAAAGTGATATGTAATAAATGTTGAATCACATCTTGATTCTTCAACTCCAGTACTGTGTTACAAATAGAGTCCTGTTTCAGTATTAGATGGCAAATTGCGACTGTTCGAACCAGTTTGGTAATATCATCTCCATCCAAGCTATCACCAGAGCTTGGCTTATTTATATCACGCATCAATAATGTAGCTTGCATATAAGCAGAATCTCTCAATCTAAAAAGATTACGTTCAACAATATTGGACAGCTTTGGATAACATATATCTGCTGTCTCTATTATATCCACCTCCTTGTCATCTCCAAATGCAGCAAGTAATAAAATATGCATTATTGCGTATGTGAATCGATAACGCAGATCATTATTTGTGTTATTGCCTGTGGTAATCGTATTAATATCAATTCCATAATGCTCTAGCAGTATTTTGATTGTGACAGCATCAATACATGGGCTATATTTGACAGTTCCAGAGAGCTTGGGATGAATCCATTCAATATCAGGTAGAGTCTGCGGTTGAGTTAACATTTCCATCAAGTATTTGACAGTTGATACATATGTTTCCGGGGGCTGATGTTTCACAGGGTAATAGGGATAAATGGCTTCAGCGCCATTTGGATCAGTGATTGACATGTAAGTAAATTGAGGAATTTTGGCAGGAAACGAGGCTGATTTGATCTGCTGGGAGACAAACTTGGTAGTGGCGTTATATGCTGTACGGACACCAGAGAATGTACGTGAGAAGAATGAAGTTACAAAGTTGTTGCGGCTGTTAGTATCATCAGTATCATCAGTATCGTCAGTATCTTCAGTATCTTCAGTATTGCCAGTATTGCTAGTATTGCTAGTATTGCTAATATTGCTAGTATCGTCAGTGTCATCAGTCCAGATCGGCTTTTTAAAAAATTTCAAACTGCTGTTTGAACCTGGAACACCAAAATGCTGTGGAGGAGCGACATCATTGGAAGTAGCTGGTGAGTGACGGAAGAGAGCAAAAACACGAGACAGAAATGAAGTAAATACATTTGAGTGAGTGGTCTTTTCATTGTTAATAGTGTTATTGGTGTTTGAGATAGGCGAATACAGATGATGGGTGGGCAAAATAGGAGAATTTCTGCTAGGGGAGTCAGCATTGGTTGTATAAACTGACTCCGGATTGTTGCGAGAATCGCGGTGAGTTTCAAAGGGAAACATAGAAATATGATGAAACAAAGAAACAATAATCTGTGATGAGCTTGAAAGCGTTAGTGGATTCGTTTGTTGTTCTGAAACTGTGTGTGAGGTGAACAACCCTGTTCGTAAATGAGCAAGTCATACTTCGAGTTATAAAATAAATGCAAATATCAGTGCACATGCGCTGCTGTTATTTGCGCGTGAGCACTTTAGGTTGTTATAAATAGACTGGCTCAAGAGCATATTGAATTCATCTCGTTAGCAATTTTAATGATTTTTTGAATTACATCTCGAGAGCATTTCAAGAGTTATAAATAGAGTTAATCGCGAGCATTTGACTTATATTGAATCGCTTCTCGTGAGCAATCGGTTTTGATAACTTTGAGTTCCATCTCGCGAGCAGTCTTTTTTTTACTTTTCATTACCAATCACGATGATATCCGAAGCAATCGAAGGTTTATTCTTTGTGCACAGCTTGATTGTGATTAAATGAGTTGCTATTCCTTTTTAAACAAGTTCAAAAAGACACATTAGAGGTAATCTGTTTTAAGTGTAGCAAACACGGGCGGACGAAATGGCACCTTGCAGCTTGTCTTGAGTAAAGTCGATTGGCGGACGCCGAGTTCTCAGCGACCACGTCTGGCTAGTACCCTTACAGTCTGGCTCAGTGTTGAATGCAATCGCACCTTCGTTCTCGATGTCCCAGTGAGCCGAGAGTGCGCGCTTGCCAAAATCAGGGACGTTGACACAGGTGCAGTAGCCAGACTTGAGAGAGTAGTCGTAGGTGCGAGCGTCGCCTGTCATGCTCTTGCCACTGTACATGGTGAAGCGAGCAGCAGTGGTTAGGGAGCCGGAAGTGGCCAGCACAGCGGCAGTAGCGAGAGCTGCAAAGTGTAACTTCATTTGGAACAGTTTACGTGTGTAAAGAGAAGGCAATGGGTGAGCGAGAGGGGGAGAGACAAAACGAAAGACGTAGCTGGTGGAAGAAGGGAACGAAGAATGAGAGATAGAGAAGAGCAGAAGGCGGACTATGCCATGAATGGACGGCCATTTATATGCACTGTGGGACACGAATGGCGCGGGTATCGGGGTCCGATAACTGCCAAGTAAATACAGCCCCAGATCTCATATTCGTAGATGTCGGCACCTCTCTCCTTCGATGCAGCTAACCACGTCACTTTATTAATGAAAATAGCAACGAATCATACTGCGACCTTTTTCTGTTTTAAATAAAGTCCGTTATTAAAACAGTTGCTTTAATAGATGCAGAGTTGGCATTCAATGTATTAACTGCATGTATTGTGCGGGCTAACCTTATATTAAGCGCCAGTCTGCGGATGCATCGTCATTGATTGTACCAGTCTGCCGCTCACTCTTTCGTCTCTCTTCTCTCTCTTTCTCTCTCGCTCTCTCTCGCTCTCTTCTCCCCTTCTCTCTTTTTATCTTCTTCCGTTTACCATTGTATCCAACCGCATCGATGCGTAGCGTGCCTCCCACTTGCAGCTCTTTCTCCCAAAAACTTGACTGATTAATAAAACACGCAGAGTGACATTCGTTCCGTATCACTGGGAGGTGAAAACAGAGACGAACAGAATGGAAAAGAGAGAACTGGCCGTGTCTGGTTTGAGGGAAAAATAAAAGGGTTGAATGATCGTCATCCTAATACTGACAACACTCGCAAGTACACTCGCACATACACTTGCCATTTGCCCTAAAACACGCACACACACACACACACGCGTATTCAATACCTTTCTTTCTCTCTATCTTTGTCTGTTCCCTGCCTCGGCTCGGTAGACACGCTCACGCTTTTTTTTTGCTCACGAGTTCCTGCCTACGCCCATCCAGTGGCATTCCACCAGCGTGACCGATTTCCGGAAATCCCACTTCACTCCTTTTCACGCTCACGCTTTTTTTTTGCTCACGAGTTCCTGCCTACGCCCATCCAGTGGCATTCCACCAGCGTGACCGATTTCCGGAAATCCCACTTCACTCCTTTTTGTCCTTGTTTTTGTTTCTTTTGTTTTTTTGCTGTCAGTCGGTGGGACCGAATTGCGACCGAGCGGCTATTGTCTGGCCTGCAGATCCTATCCTCATTCCTATTTTCTTTTTCTTTTTCTTTTTTTCCATTATATCATTGCATTGATCGTCGCACCTCCCTTCTCTTCTATTGTCTCCTGCCTTATCCTACCCTACTCTACCCTCGTTCCTTGCTACTCCTTCTGTTTCTGTTTCTGGAATCCTCATCCACTTTTGGAATATTGACCAGCTACTATTTCCAATATCACTCCCCTCCATACTCCTCCTTTATCAGTTTTTTTTTCCTTCGTTCTAGTTCCAAATAGTGGCGACAAATATCATCAGCCGCAGTTCGTTATATACAGGCACGTTTTGCAGTGTTTGTGCACTTCATTCCTCACTCGCATCGTCCACCTTGTACACGCCTTCTCTGCAGTCCGGTTAAGGTTTGTAGTTTTACTAGGTGACCTGCCATTAACAGATAAAAAGAAACAAACCAGCCATCACAGAGACATTTGGGCTTGTTTGTCAATTCAACTACAATACACAGCACGCGGTAGGTCGACTTGGTACTTCGTTTTCAATTTCATCTCATCTCATCGCATTTCGTTTTGTTTCGTTTTGTTTCGTTTTGGTTTGCATCGCTTATTCTCTTCTCTTCTCTCTTTTGGCCTTCTAACTTGCTTGACGCCACCCTGTATCAACCATCTTTAAGACGTTCACATCAAGCCAAACAATCGTAACCGATCAATTGTTTCTTTTTCTTCTTCTTTATATCAAAGCTGGTCATTCATAAAAGCCTCGTGTGTGAGGTGTTTTTTTTTATTGTTTGCACGATCTGATCGAACTCTTTCCACGCCAACAGTCATCACTTTCATATCAAACACGCGTGCTCTTTCCCCAGCTTTCACTATTTTTTTGTTTGTAACTCTGTTTGTGTGTGTGTGTGTGTGTGTGTTTTATTTTTGCTTCTACTTTTGATGTCAGTACCACCACCAACACAGCCACCACCACCAGCAACACCAACAACAACACCAACAGTGGAAACTCATCTGTCTCCAGGAGCCACTTTGCGCCATTTCGTTCCTGAAAGTAGGTCGGCAGCCACTGTCACTCACCACAGAGCCGCAACCGCCTCCACTACAGCAGGGGCAGGAGTGAGTATCAATTTGCAAACCTCCACTGTTCCTCACTCTGACTGGCAGCAATCTCCGACAGCAACTTCAACGCTGACTTTCGCGACCATCTCGTCGCTTTCAACATCACCTCACCAGCAACAGCAACAACAGCAACAGCAGCAACAGCTACAGCCACAGCAACAACACTCTACTGACGCACAGAGGTTATCGTGGCAGATGTCATCAACAGTGAACATGAGCACCGCTCGACCGCGTGACAGGTCAATGTCGCCATTGTTTGCATCAAGTCTCGGACGATCCAGTCGATATCATCAGCGTTCACCATCTTCTTCACAATCACAACAACAATCACAACAACAATCACAATCACAACAGCAACAGCAACAGCAGTATAGACGTGCAGGCATGCCATTTCCCCCAGAAATGCCTAATATCAACATTGTGGAGAGCAATACCAGTGGCGGAGGTGGAGGTAGTGGTAGCAGTGGTGGCGAATTGCCCACTGAGCCGTCTCCAGCCTTAAGTTCAGTTCGCGCCAGTACTCACGATGATGGTGACGATTCCTTTCCATACCACGGTCTCAAATCAACGACTGATGCTGGAGTCGATGTGTTTCGAAGCCAGAATCCACAGACATTCGATGGAAGAGGAGTGGTCATTGCGATTATTGACAGCGGCGTTGATCCATCTGTTGAGGGCTTGCGGACAACAACAACTGGGTTGCCAAAAGTTGTAGACATTGTAGATTGCACTGGAACCGGAGATGTCAATACAAGCACAGTGAGAGTAGCCCGACTGTGCAAATTGGCTAGCAATGAAGAAGAGCAAGAAGACAATGGTGATGATGGCAGCAAAGAGGAAGAGATGTTGGTGCTTGATGGATTGTCTGGCCGCACACTGATTCTTGGGCGAGACTGGGTAAATCCCACTGGAGTTTATCACGTTGGTGTTACTTGGTTGAAAGCATTTGCACCGCATCGATTCTTCCAGGACAAGCTGTTGCCCGCATACATGAATACACAGAGCCAGCGAACAACCGCAATCAAGCACGACATTGAGCTCAGGCTACAACGACTCAGTGCCACTGCATCCACGGGCAGCGATGCTGCAATTGAGATTGAAGAGCTGAGAGCGCGTCTCAAAGTGTTGGACCATTTTGAGAGTCAATACCGAGAATCTGGACCAGTGTGTGATTGTGCAGTGTTTCACGATGGCAAAGTTTGGCGAGCTGCAATCGATTTGGATGAAACTGGCGACTTGCGAAATGTTCCCTTAATGACTGATTACTCTCGTGAATATCAATGGCGTCCCCTATCATCTCCCACAGTAACACATGGACTTGGAATGGACTTGAGCGACAGTGATGCTAGCAGAGCTCGCGATGAACTTGATCAACTCAGCCACATCTTTGGAAGCAGCAGTGTCGCTGATATTGATGATAGTAGCGCTGGCGGTTTAGCAATGCCCGTGTTTTCTGTTAACATTTACGACAACGGTCGATTGCTCAGCATTGTCACCCAGTCTTCAGACCACGGCACTCATGTAGCTGGCATTGCTGCTGCATATCATCCAGATAGTCCTGAATTGAATGGAATTGCGCCTGGTGCACAGCTCGTATCAATTAACATTAGTGACTGCCGTATTCCCGGTGAAGAAACGTCACTGTCTGTCATTCGAGCGCTGAGAGCTGTTGAGAGATGCGCTGCTTCCGGACTTGGCTGTCATATTGTCAACATGAGTTTCAGTGAGTCTGTTCGAAACACGCCTGGTCGTTGTGAATTTATTGCCCAGCTGGCTGATGAGCTGATGCGCAACGGTCATCACATCTTTGTTGCGAGTGCTGGTAACAATGGTCCGGGAATGTCATCAGTTTCCGCACCGGGTGGTGTCACATCGTCGTGCATTGGCGTCGGTGCGTATCTCGGCCAGGCTGAGATTGATGCATGCTATGGCATGGTTGGTGGGGGCAGCACTCTCTCCAGTGGCCCGTACACATTCTCATCACGAGGTCCCTTCGCCGATGGATGTCAGGGAGTCAACTTGTATGCACCAGGCGGTGCCTTGTCGTGTCAGCCTCGATTCTTTGATGGCAAGCTTGGGCACCTGTCTGGAACATCAATGGCAGCACCATATGCATCCGGCGCAATTGCGCTGTTGTTGTCTGGCATGATGCAAACTGGAATGCACTGGAGCTATCCACGGATTCGACGCGCTCTTATTCAAACTTCGCGACCTCTCAACAGCAACGACGATGTCGATGGATCCTGCGGCTTGCTCCAAGTTCAGCCAGCGTGGGAGTATCTGTGTGAGTTCCGCGACAATCCCATCCTGGATATCAGCTTTGACACTAAAGTGACTTGTGATCGCAAGAGCTCGCGTGGCATCTACCTTCGTGAACTGTACGAGTTTGAGTCACAGCTGAAATTTGCTGCTGCAGTCAAACCGATTCCCTGGCGGCGTTCCTCTTCCACATCGCCGGCTCTGTCAACACCCATGGTCTCACCTCGTATCGTGACTCTCCCTCGCTATCGATTGAGCGGCGAGAGTCGTGCTCATTCTGCAACGCATCTTGCAGACCAAGCCATACCTGCTCTTCCTGCAATGTCTCATGTTGCTTCCGCTCTTCCAGTTGTTACAGTGCCAACCACAGTAGCCACAGCAGCCACAATAGCAGCAGCAAATCCACGCAGTGCGATCACGGAAACGTTGGCCAGCAGCTGCCCTACTGTCGTCAGCAGCTCACTTACACCAACATCATTCCCACAGCGCACACTCGAGCAGTCAGTGTCAGTTAGCTCGTCACCTCTCACCAGATTCCTTGCACAAAATGGCGCGCAGGCTGCAATGAGCGGCAATGGCGGCGGTGGCGGCAGCAGCAGTGCCAGCAGTGACAGTGGCATGTCGAGAAGTCCCGGTCCAGCTAGTGGTGTTCGATTCATCAGATTGGTCAGCACGCAGCCTTGGGCTGTTGTTCCGCGCCACGTGTACATGACAGCAGCTGGATGCAACTTCAACATCAGTGTGAATAGCCCTGTACTTGCAGCTGGCAGTGCTCATTTTGCATCCGTGCTTGGATATGACTCCAGTGAGTCTGAACACCTTGGTCCATTGTTCAGCATTCCTGTAACTGCATGTCGCCCGCTGGAGATGGGCGATTCGTCCCGGCTGGATCTCGATCCAATTTACTTTGAGCCCGGCTCCATCTTCCGCTCGTTTGTAGCTGTACCTGAGCACGCTCTCTATGCAACAGTAACAACCACTGCTTACAATGATGCGCCTGCTCAAGACAGCGCTCGGTTTGTGTTCAGCTATCTACAGCTTGTGGCTCATGACACTGCCGCTGACCATCACACTTACTTGGAAAAAGAAATGTTCCACGGCAGCCATGGCGACGGTCGCAGCGACTCGCAGGTGTTCCGCGATCGTGTTCCCCTCTGCGGTGGCCATACACTGGAGATTACAGTGGCACCAAAGTGGTCTGGTCGGCAGTCATGTCGGCTTGGACTACAGATTGAATTTGGTGGAGTCGCAGTAGTTGGCGGCCAGTCTCCTTCTCGACGCGGTGCAGTCTCAATGAACACAGCGGCTGGGTACACGAGATTGGATCTGTATGCCGGTGTCAAGCGTGAGGAAGCGGTCTGGCCAGTTGCTAGTCTGTCCCACTGGCGTCGCACCTTGTTGCCACGATCTCATTCAATCATGGTGGTTGATGATATTCGCGACAGTCAAGCCGTTGGTCGCTCAAAGATTGATGCCAAGATGCGACCATCGTCACCAGCACATTCAGCACACTCAGCACATCCAGCACATCTAGCGCCTTCGTCTCATCTCTTGTACGAGCTGTGTTTGGTCTACAGCCTGCAACATTCGTCTGACTATTCAGCGACATATCGCTTAACAGCACCAGCGCTCGAAGGAATGATGTACGATGCTTGGCATAGCGGCTCACTGCTCCATGTTTATGACTGTAACGGTCAACTTTTGCACACTCAATCTGCCAGATCGAGCCTGTTCTCACTGGATAAACGTGGCGAATACAGTGTCAAGTTACTGGTGAGGCATCGTGATGTGATTACACTCCACAACATTGCACAGCATTCACCGCATGATTCATCCTCGCCGTTTGCGCTGATTTGTGATCGACGATTGCCACAGAAGATTCCAGTCCATGTGGCATCAAGTATCAGTGGTGTGTTTAACGAGCTGGGTCAGACAACCATTGGATCACCAGCAGCAGTCGCAGCAGTCTCAGCGGCGTCTTCTCGGTCAAGCTACACGCCATTGACACTGTCGCGTGGTGAGCGGGCTGTCGTGTATCTGGCATCGCCGCCAAAGAGGCTGCTGCCTACTGATGTGCAAACGGGCGACATTTTGCATGGCGCTTTGTTTGCTGATGCGACTGATATTGATGCCACGTCGCAGTACACACTGCAGATGCCAGTTTTACTCAACAGTTCTTCTCCAGCACATTCATCTACTCCACGCATCGCAGCTTCTCCTCAGTCCGTCCGACAGAGCACGCCAGTTCAGAGCACTCCATCTCGCTCACCAGTTGTGTCGACATTGACGTCGTATAGAGTTCTCCAACAGCAGACAACCGACAGTCCAAGACCGAGCACAGCTGTGGATGCATCATCTCAGAGTACAATTGCAGATATCATTCGACAATCAATGGAGAATGCCGAGCGCAGTGCCCACTTGGATCTTCTTCAGCGTCTACTTTGCGAGCAACAGCAGGCTCCAGCATCGAATCCTTTATTACCGTCATTGGTGGAAACTATGTCAACTAGATGGAGCACCGATGCTATTGTTCAGCATGCGCTGTTAGAAGCCAGCGATCCTGGCTGTCACCAGAGGCTGTTGATGCCGCTGGAGCTTACATCAGAACAATGTCGATCGATTATTGAGCACAGCGAAGCAATTCTGAGTCCAATCGCAATTAACATCAGCCCTGTACTCATTCATTCTGCACATTTGGCTCTGGCTCGTGCCAAAACAGCCATATTGTATCATCATCATCAACATCACTACCAACTGCAACTGCAACAACAACAAAGTATTGATCTGCTCTGGAATGTGCTATTCGAGCAGATTGCTGGTGTCGAATCCAATGCATCGGCTCGACTCTGTTGCGACATCGAATCGCACATTCAGCACTATGCTCACCAATTTGTTAAATCACCAGTCGCTCAACATCAACTCAAGCAGCAGTACACCATTGTCGATATGCCGCTTGCCGTGTTTAGCGATCCATCCGCAGTCTTGGCCATAGCTGCGTTTGAACAAGCTCGTGATCCAGCCGGCAATCGACTGGGTGTTGCTCTTGTCACAATTTCTCGCGCAATGCATGCCATGCCATTGGTTCCATCCAGCTCCGAGTATTCCAGATTGCTGGCAAAGTTGAGACTTGAGCTCACTCGGAAGATTGGATGGCCAGTGTGGGCAAAGCATTTTGAGCGAAGATTAGTTGTTGAGTTCCCTCCACTTTATCAGTCTTAGTTTAATACATCTCCTTCTTCTTCCTTCGTCCTTCTCTTCATTCTCTTCATTCTCTTTATCCCACTATGCGTATTGATAGACTTTTTATATTCGTTAAACATTTTATGTACTCCTTCATAATATATTTTCAAAGCTTGTTATATTTAGGATCTTGGCGGATTGTTGAGTGTTGTATCCATGGAATCAGCCTGAGTGTCGACATGTGTTAAGCTTAGCATTCCACCTGACACAAGATTCATTGGCAGTAATGTGTGTGCTGGAGCAGACGCAACTGAGTGGGCAGTACTCTTCCGGGGGAGCTTTAACATTTTCCCAAGTTTCCGTGCTTTGCCCTCGATGCTCTTGGGTCCCATTACTTCAAGAAGACGAATTGCTTCACAGCCGCTCTCTTCCAGCTGCTCACGCAGAGCCAGCGGATCTTGACCTGCCAGCTCCGTAAATAGACCCAAGGCATTTGTTACAGCATCACACCGTGTTGAACTTCTTTTTCCAGCGTACCTGTCCATATGAGCAACAATATGCGGTACAATGTTCAGATCATATATGACATTTGCCTTTGCACGCGATGACTCGTTGAAATAAGCTCCGTCGAATCGACCAAATCTCGTACCATTTGGTCGCTGGTACACGAAGCATTTTCCACCACCGTTCTTGAACCACGAACAAAGAGCACGAAGAGCATCTACAGAAAGCTCCGAATAATCCTTTTGGCGTATGCATTTGATAGCATCATTAACCTGGCGAATATTTGGCTCTATGCTACCTGTTGAACGATGCCGCGATGCATATACACCTGGTCGAAGCCCAGATTGGTCTGTGGACGAACCTGCTTCTCCCAGTTCAAGGGTGTAATTTATATCATCAACTGCTGTTGAGACAATTTCCATTTCGGGATTATCTCTGCTGCTACTACTACTGTTGTTGCTGTTGTTGTTGTTGTTGTTGTTGTTGTTGTTGTTGCCAGAGTTGCTGGAATGGATATCTCTTTTGCGCTGTTGGCATATTTTCACAAGGCTGTCGAAAGCCGCTTTCTGCACAGTATCAAACTCCTGGAGATTGTACCTTCAAGGGTGTTCCGTTTTTACATAAAATTTGTCTTAACTTGTAGGACAGGGGATAATACGCAAAAACGGCCGAGTTGATATACGCAATCGAAGAGCAATGGCCTCCACCCTAATCACGACCAGATAGCCGAGATAGAGCGGTTGTATCTGCACGAGGCAGACACTAAGCCGAGAGCCCTTGTACGCTGCATTGTATACCGGGGGAAGGGTAGCGAGCATCGACGACGGAAGGTGCGACCAGGCGAGTAGACCGCAGAACCGAGCGGATGCAGGCAGAGTTGTGCTCAATTAGCAATTGGGGGTGACCAGACCACCTTGAAAGAGGCGGCACGAGCGACAAGAAGCAACCAAGCGTGAACCGGCGAAGAGAAGGGAACAGCCGGCGAGAAGGGTGTCTACGCGAAGGGAGGACCGAGGTGGCGTAGACAGCGGGAGCAGCTGCTGCAGGAAACGGACGAGCAGAGCGACAGGGAAAGTGGTTGTCTTGAAGGGTCGAGGTGCAACCGACGGTGGCGCGACCAGAAGGCGCGAGCACACACACGTGCGGTGCAGAGGGAAGGGGGAAGAGTTGCGAGTGGGAAAGAGACGGTGCGGTTCAGGGACAAAGCAGAAGGACGAAGAGAGAGGGAGGGGATGAGACACAGAAACAACCAGACACGGGGAGGGTTGTTGTTTTTGTTGGTGGGGTTGGTTGCTTTTTTTTCCCTTGGAGTTCCGGGGGTGTTGTTGGTCTCAGTCAGGAACGACGGCTGGTTGTTGCTTGTTTGGTTTGTTTGTTTTTGTGTTGGTGGAGGGGAAGAGTGCTTTATTGGTTTATGTTGTTATGTTGCTATGAGAGGATTGTTTGTGTGTTTGTGTGTGTGTGTTTTTCTAGGCAGAGTGGCGAACCTCCTTTGATCGAGCAGCGCTTCTAGCAGTATCGTTCGTTGGTTTTTTGTCGCACACTCTTCTGTAAACAACATCATCTAACTGTACCGCTCAGTGCGGGACTTTAGTGTCATTTTAATGTGATTTTATGTGATTTGATAGGAGGAAGGACAGGGAGGAGGGGATGCAATTTACGTAACTGACATGCTGCCTTTTACGCTAAAGTATATGTTTTTGGGTAAAAATCCCTGTCCTACAAGACTTCGGGAATATCACGTAAAAACGACCCACCCGCCTGAGTTTACTTTTTGTTTTGTTTACTGCTCTCTGTGACATCCCACTGTTGTTTGTTAACATATAGTCATTTGTGTATGAGGAAATTGGCCAATTTGGACTAATGCTGGAGGATTGATGAGTATACGGAGAGATCAAAAGTGGTGGCATAAACGAACTTGTGATTAATCCAGGTGTTATAGGGTATTGCTGCTGATGTTGCTGCTGCTGCTGCTGCTGTCCATGTGTTGTACTCTGAGATGCCATTACATTTGTTGGACTCAATTGACTAGATGCGGCTAATATATTCCGAGTCATAATACAATTAACATCTGGCACCTCGAACGAGTCTCGCATCTGATAGCTTAAAGCCGATCTTAATGGCGCAGTCATTGATTCAATTGGTATTTGAAGCTGAGTAAACTGTGAAAAGGAACGCTGCTGTAACTGTGGTATCTGAGATGCAGGACCTGCCTGCAGTTCAGTACGGTTGGTTGCTGTTGCTGTTGTAGTAGTAGTGTTGGTGGTGGTGGTCAAGGGACGGTCTGTGTGTGCATCTGTATCGAGAATCGATGTGGCAGCAAAAATTGACTGTCCCAGCCCGCTAGTAGAAGTGGTCGGCATGGTTAGATTGTAAATAGGAACCTGTCCCATCATTTGAGTGTTATTACTGCCGGCAGTATAACTGGATGTGTCCGGATTGGCGGCTGCACCCAAACTTCCGAAAGGAAATGCACCTGTAGTCAGCATTGTGTTTAACTGAGGCAATGACGACTTCTGAGTCAGAGCAGGTTGCGCAGTTTGTAATGGCGCCTGTGCTGGGTCTATACCTGGCTGGTTAATCATTTGCAGCAGCGATGGTTGGAGTGTGGGTACAGCCTGCTGCTGTTGCTCTACACTAGCGAACGGATTCATCGTAGCTGTTCCAAGCAACGCACTAGGAAGAGTCAACTGGTTAGTGTTCCCCGTGAATATATTGAGGAAGTTAGCTAATTGTTGCTCCTTTTGTTTCTGTTGCTGCTGTTGCTTCTGCTGTAATCCTTGTATGAACGATTCTATACTTGTCGCTGACTCGTCAGTGTACTCGTTGGAACCATTGGTCACTTTTTGCAGCTGATCCTCTGAGTCCTTCTTCGCTTGCGTACACTCAGATGTATCTTGCTCTGATGGCGATGACGCAGCTGTCTCCTCATTCTGTTGCGTTGTTTGCTTTTGCAACTGATTGATATTTGGTGTCAAAGCAACATCACCTTCTTTGCTATGAGTTTGTAGAATAGGTGACGCTGGTAGCACTGGTTGCTCTGAAAGCACTGGTGACACTGGTGGAACTTGTGGAACTTGTGACGGAGACATAGATGGACTCGGTTGACCAATCTTGGTGAGTAGGAGAGACATGGATGGTAGTGACCGGTTCAACCTTGTTGGAGTTGCCGAAGATGATCGTGACTGGCTTGGTTGCACACTACTGCTTGCATTGTCCATCATACGAATAGCCTCTAAGCCTGGCATGACTGCTGTGCTGGCACTAATAGAGAGGCTATTGCTTGATGTCATGGACTGAGGACCATTGAACACACTTGGGAGCATTGACCGATCCATTGCGAAGTTGGGACTTCCATACCGATTTGAAAGGCGAGGCTCGGATGACTGCCCATTGCCTCCGTCACAATTGCTGTTGTTGTTGCTGCTGTTGTTGTTGCTGATCATTTCGATGAGATGAGAATGTGAGAATGAGAGGTCCAGCCTCTATAACTTTGTGTTAGAGATTGTGAGTAGTTCGTGGTGGATACGGTGCTTGATTGACACTCAAACTGGTCACGGCGTCGTAGACTACATCCACCATTGCCACTCCTTCCCATCTTATAGGGTTTCCCAGTGGACTGAGAGCATGAGCAGACCATGGCACGAGAACAACTCCCATAGTTTATCTTTTTCTCCATAAATAGAACTGCCTCCCGATTCCCGGCAAACGGTCCCCAGCGCCACTCTGTATCCCCCATCATCAATGTGTCGGCTACTCCCCTCCCCAGATGCCCATGCCACAAAGCCGTGTCCTTTTTGACAGATGCTCGCGTGTGAGAGGAAACGATAAAAATTGAAAAAGGAGGAATCAGTGTTGAATAAAATCGGTGCGCACAAGACTGCAAAATAAGACAAGTAAAGAAAAATAATGAGAGGCAGGATTCTTTATTTATAACAAGTTTGGGGAGGGAGGAGGGAGACTATTGCTGCCGCTGTTGCTGCGGATCAGTCTGACGAGAACGGGCCGTAGATTTGCTCTGGTCTTGTCGTGCCTGGCACGTGATAGATGTAATTGAAGTGGTCCACAGTTGTCGCGCCGTAGTGGTTCCGTGTGTTGCCCTCGAGACCAAGTGCAAAAAGGTTGTTGCATTCAGAAGTTCTGCGAAGAGACATTTGTCGTCGTTTTGCTATATCAAAGCTGAAGTGCGAGCAAGCGCGTTTTTGTGTGTGGTTTGTGTGTATGTCTGTGTGTAAGTGTGTGTGAGTGCGTGTGATGGAGGTGAGATAGGATCAATAGTATGTTTCAGAAGAAAGGAAAAAAGCAAAGGCAGTGTATGTAAGCGGTTGAAGAAGAAGCGGAAGAGGAAGAAGAAGAAGGGAGTGAAGTCTATGGAGGGGAGGGGGATAAATAGTACTAAAAAAGGCGAGAGGCAACATGAACGTGGGAGGTAGAGGACGAACGAAGGCAATGTTGAGCATTTAATAAGCAGCATGCAGGCATCCATCGCAATAGTGTATACGCGCGTGCGAGCGAGTTTCATTATCCCCAAACTCTCTACCGCCAGTGAAGCCAAAGCAAAACCGAGAGAGCGAGAGAGTGAGTGAGGGAGAGAGAGGGGAGAGAGAGGAGGAAAGGGAGGGAAGGGAGAGAGCCATTGTGTAACAGAGTGCAACAGAATGCAACAGTACAGAGAGGACTGTGAGCAAGAGATACGGAATTGCTTCTCTCAGGAACTACAAGCGAGCAACACTGTCGAGAGCTGTATGTGTGTGTGCGCATGTATGTGTGTGTATGAGCGAGCGCTCGGTCAAACAAAAAAAGACGAAACCTGCATGGGCAATGCAACACTTGCATCCCTCAACCCGATTGGCTCGAATGTCAACAAACAAGCCACTGCCCTTGTTTATTTATTTACTTATTTACGCGACTCACATTGACCTCCGTGACTTGCTGGTCACACACTGGTAAACAAGGAGATAACGGAGTGGGCTTTCGATCACCACTGCTGATGCGAGTAATGGCGTGCAGGATTGGTTGAGCGATTGCCAATAATACCATTGTTCCCCGCTGGTATTACTGTTGCTGTTGTTGCTGTTGTTGCTGCTGTTGTCGCCGCCGCCGCTGCTGCTGACATTACTGTTGACGAGAGCAGTTGCAAGGAGGACAGCGACGATATCAGTAGCGAGGATGATCGCTGCTGTAGCAGTGGATGTGGTTGCGACAATTCCGACTCCTCCTTAAACGCATGGTTACTGTGTAACAAACAGGGAATGGGCAGTCTGCTACAGTCACTTACTGGCCGCCAGAGCCGTGCGGACGCAGCAGGTAGATTGAGAAGCAGCTCGTCGTGTCGGTCGCCACCTTCGTGGATATACGCCATAGTTTGCTGGTACAAGTTCACTGATAACTAGCTGGTGTTGTTGATGATGATGATAATGATGATGATGATGATGATGATGATAAAAAAAAGGTGTCGTTTGAGAGCGGAATCGAAAGGCTGACCGGGCGAAGCAGGGGGTAAGGATGGCAGATGAATGTATGCCACGGAAGCGCAGACGGCACGATGTCTTGCCGGTTTCCAAGTGCTCGAATGTCTTTTTTGTTGTTGTTTTTAGTCAACAGCAACCAGCGGAACCAGGTCAATCCGAAATGGGGGGCGTTGGTGTTCTGAATGGAACGAGATAGGGTCGTGGCGATGATCGAATAGGAAAGCGTCAATTCCGCTCAATGAAGGGCATATCCCCGACGGCATCACAGATATTTATCTCAACCCTCGCATCGTCGCAGAGTTACAGCTGTGGAAGAAGACGAAGAAGAATAGGAATAAAAGGAACATTGATGACGGTGCCCTGAATGAGGTGACATGAGCACAGCACTTCTCCGCCATATCCCTCTCTCATCCTCGCGTTTTCCTCCACATAACCACCACCTCTCCCTCTTCGTTTGTAATAACCAACCTCCTCGTTCCTAATCTCGAAAACACCACTTTCGCACACTCTCATACTCTCACACAGAGAGAGCAGAATAGAGAGAGGAGAGAGAAACTGAAGATGCTCAGAATCACTGGCTGTCGACCAACGAGACTGGTGAAGCAGATTACTGCGCACCACCATCACCACCACGGCTGCCAACCACCGACGCGTCGCATGTTTGGCAGTTGGACCGAGTCTCCAGCCTCGCGCTCATTCGCGTCTCAAGGTAAACGCAAGCTGGTCGCGTCGGCTGTCGCCATAACAGCCGCCGCGCTGTCCGGTTATGCAGCCATTGGCATGATGTCGCCTGCTCATTCCGAGGCTATTCAATCACCGGCTCCACTTGACATCGCCAGCGTGCCCAAACCACGCCGCTGTGACGAAGAGGACAACTTGGAGCTGCCCATGCGTGTACGAGTGCACACGTTTGCTAAGCGGCTACAAACCGAAATTGTCGATGCCATTGACGCCATCGAAGCCGAGTATGCTGCCGAATCGCATCGCTTAGCCGTGCAAGCCAGCAAGACTTCATTCAAGAACGAAGATGGCGAGCTAATGGCCGGCGACTTGTTCCTGCCCACGGACTTGGTAACTTCCACTGGAAAGCCAACGTTACAGCCCAAGGCATTTATCCGCGATTACTGGAAGCGGCATGACGGCGGTGAAGGCATCAGCTGCGTTCTCCAGGATGGCGCCGTGTTTGAGAAGGCTGGTGTGATGGTGTCAACCATTGAGGGAATGCTGTCGCCGGCTGCTATTCAGCAGATGCGTGCTCGTGACAAGGACCTGCCAACTGGTATGAACCTGCCGTTTGCTGCAACTGGTATCTCGCTGATTATGCACCCACGCAATCCGCACTGTCCGACTGTGCATCTGAACTTCCGCTATTTCGAGGTCATCGTGCCTGCTGACCCGGCGTTAGGGCGTAACAAGGACAAGGTCGTTTCATCTGGCTTGATCATGCTCGATGAAGCTGGCCGCGAGATTGACTTTGAGAATGGCCGCGTCGAGAACTGGTTCGGCGGCGGCATCGATCTCACGCCAGCGTACCTGTACAAGGAAGATGCCGAGTACTTCCACCGCACCATCAAGGCGGCGTGCGACAAGTACGATCCGGCGCGCTTTGCAACGTACAAGAAGGACTGCGACAAGTACTTCTACTCGCCGCATCGCCAGGAAGCGCGCGGCATCGGCGGCGTGTTCTTCGACGACATGAACGACCGGCCGATTCCAGAGCTGTTCGAGCACGTGCGGGATGTCGGCGACTCGTTCCTGCGCGCATACCTGCCGATTGTCAGAAAGCGGTGCGTGCAGCCATACAATGCCGAGGAGCGCCGCTGGCAGCTGATCCGGCGCGGCCGCTATGTCGAGTTCAACCTGGTGCACGATCGCGGCACCAAGTTTGGATTGTACACCCCAGGTGCGCGCATTGAGAGCATTTTGGTATCAATGCCACTGTCGGCACGGTGGGAGTACAAGCACACTCCCGTACCAGGCTCGGCAGAGGCTGAGCTTGTTGAGGTGCTGAAGAAGCCGCGCGAATGGGCTTGATACATTAACACAGTTATTTTGGATAGAAAACAATAATAATATTCACTCATCACATCGTTATACAATTTTATTATCTTTCAAATC
>MU602777.1:0-27497 GCA_025201865.1 Ramicandelaber brevisporus | reverse complement strand
TACAATGCCGAGGAGCGCCGCTGGCAGCTGATCCGGCGCGGCCGCTATGTCGAGTTCAACCTGGTGCACGATCGCGGCACCAAGTTTGGATTGTACACCCCAGGTGCGCGCATTGAGAGCATTTTGGTATCAATGCCATTGTCGGCACGGTGGGAGTACAAGCACACTCCCGTACCAGGCTCGGCAGAGGCTGAGCTTGTTGAGGTGCTGAAGAAGCCGCGCGAATGGGCTTGATACATTAACACAGTTATTTTGGATAGAAAACAATAATAATATTCACTCATCACATCGTTATACAATTTTATTATCTTTCAAATCGTTAGAGTTACATATAATTGTTGCTTTTCATAGTCTATTAGTCGAATGACAATAGCATTAATGATTTATAGTTTAATCAGGCCAGATGTTGTTTATGAACGACACATGCCACGTTCACATTGAAGCTTGTACTTCGTGTTCATTTTCTCTCTCTAACTCCCTCTATCTCGCTTTCCCTTTCTCTCTCTCTCTGGTGGTGCGTGTGCTTTCTATCCCACTATTTTTCTCATGCAGTTCTTCTTCTCCAACGCAGACTCTGAATCTACTGCAGCGGCCTCAGCTGCATCAGGGTCGCCAGCGAGCCGTGCTCAGGCGCAGGCGACGATCCGCCGACTGGCAGATCGCGCGGCAAACTCTTCGCTTTTGGAAGATCGCCGCTCAGCAGTGGTGGCACTGAAGGGACTTGCGAAATCATATCCGGATTTGGTTGGCGAACACGCATTGACAACTCTGATGCAGGTTTTGCTGCATGATAGAGATGATGGCAGAACAGTCAGACCTGCACTGGAGGCGCTAAAGATTATGTTTACTCAGCATGATGACTCTCACTCTAATCAACAGCAGCATCAGCATCAGCATCAGCATCTTCATCAGCCCAGTGCAGAGGCAATCATGCTGGCCAGAGTGTTTCTGGGTGATTCGGAAGGGAATCAACCACCGTCGGCAAGTAACAATGATGGAGTGAGCATTCTGCTGGATTATTTGGAGTATTATCCAGATGATTTTTACTTACAGTATGATGTTATTGAGGTGTTGAGTGCTCTTGCCAGATGCTGTCCATCTAAAATCGACGCTTGCATTATGCGTGCACCAATGGGCATCTCGAGATTAGTCAACTTGCTTTCATCTAGACACGATGCACTCCGTAACGAGGGAGTGCTGTTATTAACCACGCTAACTGGCACTAGCCCCGAGTTGCAGAAGATTGTGGCATTTGAAAATGCATTTGATGGAGTACTGAACATAATGATTAACGAAGGGGGCATTGATAAAGGTGGCATTGTGGTTAAAGATTGTCTGGCTTTGCTTTATAGTTTGCTCAAATATAACACTTCTAATCAGACATTGTTTCGGGAGACTAACTGCGTCCAGGCTCTGGTTAAAATACTGAGTCCAGACTCTGGTAATGATCAAGATGAAGATGACTACGCTGCATCGTGGAATGAATTGAAGATTGATAACGCATTGGACTTGCTGGTGGTGATTAGACTGCTGGTTGAGCGTGGCGGTAGTGCAACTCCTCTTAATCAAACTGCGATTGTTAATAGTGGATTACTGGCTACTTTGGTTCAAATGTCGCTGTCTCCAGATACGCCTTCTTCGGTGAGATCGTCAGCCTTGTTAACAATGGGAGATATGATATCCGACAACAATCAGCATCAAGAGTACTTTATGTTAATTATGATTACTCCTCCGACGCCTCATCATCTCAACCTTGATGAAGATGTCATTCCAGAGCCTGCAATAGTCAGTGTGGTTAAGTTGGCTCTAGGAATCGACGCAGATGCCGCTGAAAGTGAAATTTCAGAGAAGAGTGATCCAAGCACGCTTACTGGTAAAAGTAAAGTTGACTCATCAGTTCGATTGGCTGCAAACTATTTGGTGAAATGCTACTTGCGTAATAACTCTGATGGCCAGCGAGCACTTGCTTCTACTCTGATGATCCCATCTACTGACATTGCTGCAATCTTGGATTATTACTATCATTACCATCTCAACGATCAAGCATCATCCAGTCAGCCATCTTCAATGCCAAGTGCAACTGCTGGCTCACTCTTGATTGCTTCATTACTCAGCTGCCATAAGCACTCGAATGTAGTGTCAAACTCGGCAGATATTGAGCAGAGATTATGGCATGCAACGTCTATTTTAAGCTTTATGATTGATGATAGCGAAGATTGTAAACAACTGGCTGATCGAGTTCGTCTAGATGGAGATGTGTCTGAAACTGCTCAATTATTAAACACTCCAATTTCACTTGTTCACGAACTGATCGAGATGCTATCTGACTCTGTACGTCGCCAGTTGCCTGTTCGAATTCCACTTGCAATTCTCTCTCTACTGTGTACTTGGCTCCATTCTCACCCGCCTGCTGTAACTGCATTTCTGACAGAGAGTCAGGGCATTCAATTGCTGATTGAGTACATTAGCCGGTCTGTATCATCAATTAATGAGACATTGATGCAAGGGATGTGTGCATTGCTGTTTGGTGTAATCTACATGGCAAACAGTGATTCTCAGTGCTATTTGTCTCGAGAAGCAATGTATCAGATTATGAAGAATAGAATTGGAATTGATGTGCTCATAAGTAGAATTGTTAGATTGTCCGAATCTAAGCAATTTCAGAATGTTCAGACTGTTGAGGAAATTGCTATAACCACTGTAGAAAACGATGGCAGCGAAGAAGTAACTTTGCCATATTTTGATCATGATTTTGTGGAGTTTGTTCGTGGAAATGCATTGGCTGCCGCTATCCGTAAAGCAGTTAAGGCCGATCCATCTTCATTGCCAGCCACAATGGCGTCAACCAAGCAGCTCCAGAGTGTTAATGCAGCTTCAGCAATGTCTCCTACAATGGCCACTTCGCCAAACATGAAGGATTCAATGGAATTGACTGCTCTGCGTAAAGAAGTTGACTCATTGAACAAGATGCTGGCCGCGAAAGATGCTGAGCTCTCTGGCGCTACTAGCAAGGTTACATCCTTGGAACTGCAGCTGGTCAAGAGCAAACAGGAACACGAGAAGGAACACGATGACATGCTGGTCTATATCGCAGACCAAGGATTGTTGATCAAGAAGCTCCAAAAGCGACTAAAGGCACTTGGTGACTATGACACGATTGCCCAGCTCGGCGTGGTTTCCGATGATGACGATGACGACGACGAAGATGAGGATGAGGGTAATGTTGAAGATGATGCCATCTCTGAAATTGCACTGAATGGCAGTAAACATCCACATCAACAGCAACAGCAACAGCAACATCAACAGCAACAATGGCAGCAGCAGCAGTATCAAGAACACATACATGTGCAACCATCGGCCGACTTCTTTGATAGTCTGAGCGGCAGTGCGCCGCCGAATCCACACGGTACAAACTCCTCCGAAATGGCCGCAATGTTCACTTAATCTTTTCAATTAACAATTTACCGAGAGTATAATATTATCGTTATTGTGAATGAGTTAAACATAGTTTCATTCTGAAGAAGCACATTCTATTTCAATCGTGAACCCGATCCGTTGTTTTAACAGCGAAGCCACCAAACACGGAGAATAGGTAAACTGTTCCCCTCTCGCTTCGTTCTTTTCTTTTTTTGTTACACAAACACCTCTTCACTCGACGCAACAACAACAATAACAACAACGACGACTTTCTATGCTCTTCAAATGGTTGAAGCCGGGAAGCAAGCGCAACCAGTCCTCTTCCTCTTCCAACAGCAACGGCAGGCTGTTTGTGCTTCCGTACGAGCTGCTTGAGGAAATAGCCACAACTTACTTCTCGCGCTATGAAGCTGTTGCGCTGCTCACAGTCAACAGCCAATTCCACACCGCATTTTCTCGCGCTGTGTGGCACACGCTAGATGCCAACAGATATTTGATACGATCCATGCCTGGTGAAACTTGGCAGCATTACGGCCACTTGGTACGCTGTGTACGTATGGAAATACATCAACTCAATGCACAATGGTGTGCAAGAATGCCCAACGTGGTTGAATTAACTCTGCAACTCTGTCATTTAAGCTCTGTAACAATCGATGGCCTGGAGCTGTTGAGTTTGCGCTGCATCCGATTTGTAACCTACGAGATTGAATGGACTGCGTCAGATGCAACAATGTGCATGGACTTGGTACACCAGCTGGAGCAGCGCAACAAATCTTTGTTGGTTCGCTGGGAGCTTGTGTTGATGTTTGACGAACACATTGCGGCGCTAGACACAGTTGTCAATCGGATTGATGATACAAGTAGGTACTCACTGTTCATTAAATATCTAGTTCACCGGCCACTCATCTTTTCACAGTTCTCGAAGCTCTCCAGAATGCTGGTCAAATTAGTCATCAGCGACTGGAATGGTCATTTCAAGGATTTCCTGCGTCATTGCAATAGCAGCAGCAGCAACCACGGCAATAACACTGGATGTACATTCCCGCGACTCGCTGCATTACAACTGTACCCGCAGCGCGGCTTGGCTGAAGACCGATTCATGGCATCAGCAGTCACCCCGGCACACTTTCCGTCTCTGAAAACGATGGAATTCAGGCTCTCAGATGACATCTGCCATCTGCCTGGATTCTCGGTCAGCGCCAGCCACAGCTGGTCAACTATTACAGAATTGAGATTTCTCTCCTCGTCCGACGGCAATGTCGTGAGCCAGGCGCTGAAGCAGGTTCCTAACCTGGAGCGTCTGGTCTTTGAAAGGTGCAGACTGGAGTTGGAGATAGCCAGTCTTGTCACGGATCTACCGCGTCTGAAATACTTTGAGTTTGGAACCATGGTTCGGCTGGAAGGCGACGGTCCAGATAATATACACACTCCAGTGGTCAGTCTCAAAGAAATTGTGTTCAGATTTGGAGAATACGATATACATTACGATTATGCAACTTCGAGAGAGCTCCTCATGAAATTTATATTCAATGGCGGCGCTCCGGGACTGCGTTCACTGGAGTTTAAAGGGCAAAAGGCAGTGGACTGGAAGAAATACACTCTCAAGCAGGGACCGCAGGTAAACACGGCTGTGCGCACGCTGGTTCTGCTTGGTTCACACAAGAATTTCAACGTGTCTGGCCTGCCTGAGTTGAGAACAATGTTTCCAAACCTCAAGTTCCTCACACTTCGAGAATCCACAGATGCGACTCGGAAGAAGTTGGTCAAACGGTATCCGTATTTGATCGTAACAGTAGAGCCGGTTACGACATATCATTTCCCATCCTCCATCTCTAAACAAGCTGTTTAGTGTGCACTGCATTGTTCCTCTTTAAAACAAAGCGAAAATACTATGACAGGAAGGAGGGAAATGATTGAGTGTGAGTTATGTGGTCGCTGCTGGGGCTGTTTACGAGTGATTGATCATTACAATAGGAGGGGGATAAATAACTGATGAAGCAACTCAACCTGATTTGCATCGAGGTCACAGGTGGGGCACACTGGGCGGGGTTGCAGCAAATTAGGATGAGCTAATTGAATCTATTTTGAGCTAAAGTACGACATCACTTCTAACCGAATGTTCACAGCTGAAATAGAATGCGACTCACTCAATAGGAGTCATTTGTGAAGTGAACCACCTCTCACAAATATGTAAATCCGTCGGAGATTAACATCATCGAACACTTCGATACGAATACTATTCAGAAGAATAAAGCCTCTTTTTTGGCAACCTGCTATCTCTCTTCTTTCACAACCCATAAAAAAAAACACCTGCTGACCTTTCTTGACTTTTTTTTATTCTATCGCTCTACACTCGTCGCACGTATACCTTGTTATGCCCTTCGAAAAGTTGAAGTCCAAAAGCAAGCCCAGTTGGTCCTCCTCCAACAACAACAACGGCAGGCTATTTGTTCTGCCACATGACCTGCTCGAGGAAATAGCCACGACCTACTTCTCACGTCGCGAGGCTGCCGCACTGCTCACAGTCAATAGTCAATTCCACACCGCATTTTCTCGCACTGTCTGGCACACGTTAGATGCGAGTAACAGCTCGATGAAATCCACAGTTGGCGCAATTTGGCAAAAATACAGCCATTTGGTGCGCTATGTGAGAATCAACCTCAACCAACTCAGTGCGCAATGGTGTGCAAGGCTACCCAACGTGGTTGAATTAACTCTGCAACTCAGCCACTTGGGCTCTGTAAAGACTGATGGTATCAAGTTGTTGAAGTTGCGTCGCATCCGGTTTGTTACTCACGAAGTCAAATGGGCGGCTTCAGGTGCAAGGAAATGCATGGAATTAGTGCACCAGTTGGAAAAAGTGAATAAATCTTTGCTGGTCGACTGGGAACTAGTCTTAACGTTAAAAGAACACTATGTGGTATTAGGCGCCATCATCAATAAGATTAACGATACAGACAGGCACTCATTCTCCATCACGAACCTAGCTTCTCGCTCGCTCGGTTTGTCTCAATTCTCGAAAGTCGTACAAATGTTGATCAGCTTAGATATCAGTGATAGTTCCAGATACCTCAAAGACTTCTTTGAAAATAGTAACAGCAGCAGCAGCAGCAGCAGCAGCAGCAGCAACACTGGACACACATTCCCGCGGCTCACTACTTTACGATTGAGTTCATATTTCGGTATAGGTAAAGATGAGTTACTGGAATCTATTTTAACTCCAGTGCACTTTCCGTCTCTGGCAAAGATGCAATTCGAACTAGCAGACAATATTGATCATATGCCCGGGTTCTCAGATAGTACTAGACACTGTTGGTCATCTATTATGGAATTACGATTTCTCAACTCATCTAATAGCTGTGTCGTAAACCAAGTACTGGAGCTGGTTCCCAATCTGCAGCGCTTGATTCTTGAAGAATGCTATTTGAATTTGAAAATAGCCCGTCTCGCCAATTACTTACACCGCCTGAGATACTTTGAGTTTGGGACTATGGTTTGGCTCATAAGCGATTATCAATATGGATTACAAGGCGATGACAATGTACATACTCCAATGGCCAGTCTCAAGGATATTGTGTTCAGATTTGAGGATAAATATGATGATTACTGCTATTTTTACAACGGTAGTGACTACGGTAGTGATTTCGATAGTGACTACGGTAGTAACTACTATGGAAACTACGATTATGCTGCTTCAATACAGTTCCTCCTAAAGTTCATATTCCGTGGTGGCGCTCCAAACTTGCTTTCACTGGAGTTTAGAGGAAGTGGACTGGTGGATTGGATGGTGTACACTCTCAAACACGGGCAGCAAGTCAACAAGGCTGTGCGCACTCTGATTCTGCCCGATAAAATTATTGGCTTTGGAGTGGGTAGTACGCCAGAGATGACTGCAATGTTTCCAAACCTCAAGTTCCTCACACTTCGAGAATGCGCGGCTGCCACTCGGATGAAGTTACAAGAGCAGTATCCGCATTTGATCATAACAGTAGAACCGGTTACGACATGTCATTTCCCATCCTCCATCTCCTAAATAAGCAGTCTAGTATACATTGCACTGTTCCTCTTTAAAAAGTGAATGTCCCCATGGACAAAAGACTGAATAGGACAATAACAAGAGCTAGCAGTCGTCGTTCAAGGTGCTATCCAAATGAGCAAAAGATTGGTTTTAAAAGATGCAAATTGTGACGAAACAAGAATGCAGAGATTTAAGTTAAAAAAACCCCCTCAACTAAATGAGATTGCGCTTGGTGAAATCATCAAATCGCTTATACGTGTAGCCAATGAAGGCGATATCACGCTGGCGAGAGCTTCCGCTACCACGCTGACCCTGCTGCTGTGGTACTTCAACAATTGGCGATGGCATCTGCTCAATCTGGTCAGTTGGGAAGTAACGGGTATCGGTGATTGAGCGCAACTCTGGCTGGAATGGAGCCTGCTTGCTGCGAATGTTAGTCCAGTCGATGCCACGGAAGAATGGATGGGACTTGATTTCATGAGCACCACCGCGGCCAATACGATCAGCTGGGTCACAAATGAAACGGCGCATGAGATCAAGAGCTTCCGGTGAGACTGGAATGTCGTCTGGGAAGACAAGAGCCTCGCGCCAGTGTAGGATGCGGTTGTAAACTTCGCGATCATCATCGTGGCAGAATGTTGGATAGCCATATAAACACTCAAACATGATGATGCCAAGAGACCACCAATCACACGACTGGCCATATCCCTGCTGGGTCAACACCTCGGGAGAGAGATAGTTTGGCGTTCCCACGCGAGAGTAGGCGAGCTCACGGCGGTTCCTGCGCCATGTGGCCATACGGTCCTTTGTCGACATTGTGAGTGAGATTTGATTGGTGCCCAGGATGCTGGCGCCAATGGTGCTCATGCCAGAGGTGCGAGGCTCACCTTCGTCGCGCTGACGAGAGATGGACTCGGTTAAACGCTGATAGTAAGAGGTGTCATGGGTACGATGGAAACCAGTGGCCAATCCAAAGTCGCTGAGCTTAACGTGGCCATCAGAAGTAATTAGCACATTGTCAGGTTTAATATCACGATGGATAAAGCCAAGTTTGTGCACCTCTTCAATAGACAAAACCATCTCAGCCATATAGAAACGAGTCATTTCTTCCGAGAAAGTATCATATGTCATCAGCATTGTCATCAAATCACCTCCAGGTAAAAACTCCATAACCAAATACAGGAAATTGACATCTTGGAAAGAGAAGAACAAAGAAACAACCCAGGGAGAATCGGCATTGGCCAAGATATCGCGCTCAGCCCTAACGTGCGCCAACTGGCCATTAGCCTGCATTGCAGTTTTTCTCATCATTTTAAGCGCGTATATCTTACCAGTGCCACTTTTTTGAACCAATCTAACCTCACCAAAAGCACCTCTGCCAATTACTTTAATAGTTACAAAATCATCCAGCGATAAGCGAAGTCTGCCGAGTCGCAGAAAACTAGCCTCGCGCTCAGAATACGATCTCACCAATCTACGTTTACGCTCATCGGATCCAGAGTCCGTACGCAGTTTGACTTCCAACTCTTCGATGCGCTGAGCTCTATCAATGAGCTGCGATTTGGCTGTTTTGTAAAAATGCTCCAGTCTAAGCTTTGCATTGGCTGCTCTTTCAATAGTTGCATCTGACAATCCAGCTGATGTGCGCTGAAACACTGCTCCATTATGCTCAAACTGATCTGGTGCTCTAATCCCCGATGGCGTGGATGAAGTAGCAGCAGACGCAGCAACAAGTGCACTGGCTGCTGGATGCTGCTGCTGAGACTGCTGAACCTGAACCTGCTGAGCCTGCTGTTGCTGTTGCTGAGCGTGTTGCTGTTGCAAGAGAGAATACACCTGCTGCTGCTGCTGCTGCAATTGAACGTACTGAGTGTATTCTTGACGAGCCTGTACATATTGCAGCGCGTACTGCTGAACCTGCTCAACAGACAGCTGGGGATGCTGCTGCTGAAGCTGCTGCTGGTACATTTGCAGCAAGGCCATCACATGCTGGTGGTACTGCTGCACCAGCTGGTTCAGCTGCATAAGGCGATCCTGGTTGTCCATACTTTGCTCGAACACTCGCTATCACTATCTGTCTGTCTGTCTGTCTCAAGGCTGGCGATCGGCACAACAACGACGGTAACGATTGCTATTGCTACTGCTACTACTGCTACTGCTACTACTACTATTGCTTTTAAAAAAAAATGCGCACGAGAGAAGAAAGAGAGAGATAGCAGCGACAGACAGAGACAGAGAGAGAGAAAGCGTGAGGCTGGCAAAAAGATGGTTCAAAAAAAATCCAATACAATTCGTGTCAGACAATGGCATCAACTGCGAGTCTGTCCGCGACAGCCATTCCCTGTTCGGTAGGTCGTATAAACGACACAGCTTCGTCCGATTCCACGTAACCAGCATCTGCTAGTGCCTTAACTCGCTCAATATCAACAAAGCGCCTCCATTCTTGTTCATTAAACTGTGCAAACGTTGTCTTGTCGATGCCTTTCGCGGTTCTCAAACCAAGCATTATCAACTCTCGAAGGGTATCATCTTGAGGCACATCTCTTTCCTTTGATATACCGTGATCGAGCTGCTCACACTGGGCCATCCACGCTGCTGGACTTGCTATTCTATACACTCGCTTTCGACCTTCGGGCAAAGTAACTACACCATGAGCTCCTGGTCCGACACCGATGTAATCACCGCCTCTCCAATAAGCCGTGTTGTGCCGACATTCGGCTTCTGTAGAAGATCCGTAGTTTGACACTTCGTAGTGATTAACAAAGCCATTGTCTCGCAAAACTCGATTCGTGGCATGGTAAAAATCAGCCATGGTCTCCTCCGATGGCATTGCGACGGCTGGTGCTGATTTGTTAACATCTCGAAAGAGCTGAGTACCTCGCTCCACCGTCAGCTGATAGGCAGAGATGTGACCTCCACGATTCAAGGCTGCAATCTCGCCAAGCTCAGACTCCCACTCTGCCACAGTTTGGCCTGGTCGACCATAGATTACATCAACTGACACTCGATGTCGCGGCAACTGAAGTCGACACAGCTCAAGGGCTGTTCGAGCCATATCCGCAGTGTGATCACGTCCCATTTTCCTCAGAACTGAGTCGTTCGTCGATTGAATGCCCAGCGATATCCGATTCACACCAGCTTCAATCCATCGCCCAAGACTGTCAGCGTTTACATTCCGAGGATTCGCTTCCAAGGTCACTTCCATCTCTGTTTCAATCTGTGCATGCTGTCGAATGGTATCCAGAGTAGCACTCACGAGTTCAGGTGGTGCCAAACTGGGTGTTCCGCCGCCAAAGAAGACGCTGCGTACCGCTGTTGTTCCGTTCCAAGCTCGTGTGTAATCTCGCAAGGAATGAGCGAGATCAGCAGCGAGTGATCTCAACATCCGCTCGACATCTGCGTTTGGGTCGACGTATTTGTTGAAGGCACAGTATGTGCACTTTTGCTCGCAGTATGGCCAGTGCACATACACCGACAATGCTCTCCTCAGCATTCAAATAAGGTAATCAATAAAAAGTAATAGGAAAAAAGAAACAATAATAAGCAGGTGTTTGTTTGAGTTTACATGGGGAGGGCTTTGAATTGGAGCTTGAATGGCCAATGCTCTTTAAAGTGTCAGAAAATCAGGCATGTCCTTGAGGGTATGGCTGAAGCTGATACTGTCTACCGGTTGGATAATATTCTGTGAGCTTGTCGACGCAACTGGTAGTCCAAGGCTGTGAAAGAGGATATCATCAAACAATTTAAGTTGTTGTTGTTGCTGTTGTTGTTGCTGTTGCTGTTGTTGCTGTTGTTGAAGAGCTGCTGTAGGTTGACTAGTGCTCATTGTTGCAATAGGTAGCATGTTATCCAGAATTGATATTGGAGAGCCGGTGACTAGAACTGAATCAGTGGAAGCAACTCTGGCACGCTTGACACTGTACGAAGTCATATCCGCATACGATTGCTGGCTGCCAAACTCACTACTGTCACGACCGCGTTTCAATGAGTTGCTTGCTGGAGTTGTGCCAAAAGTGAGATTATACAAGTCCCTGAAGATACTGGAGTTGTCACTGGCAGTTCGAGATGCATCTGAGCTGCTTGTGAAGATTCCGCTGTTGATTCTGGATCCCAACAAAGACTGGCGGTGGTGGTGGTGCTGTTGCTGTTGCTGTTGCTGTTGCTGTTGCTGCTGCTTCATTTTAGTAAAAGCGCTGGCTAATTCATTGTGCTGTTGATGAGCCGATTGCACTTCAGCCTTAATACTAGCCAAATCTGCAACCACTTGATTCAGCTTATTATAAATGGAGTGTAGAAGGCTTGAGCCATTGCTGTTATTAGTTACATTATCGATGGCGATGGTTGAAAGAGTGGATGGTGTCAATTGGTGTGTCGTCGCTGTGCTAGTTGAATCCGTATTTACAGACTGCTGATCCTGCTGATTCTGCTGTGGCTGTTGTGGCTGTTGTGATTGCTGTTTTCCACGCTTAATTTGTCTCATCAAATGTGGGTTGCTGCGCTGAAAGTGTGGATGCTGATACGTATCGAGAGTCTTATTGCTCAGCAAAGTAACTTTACGGAAGCCATGTGAATTGAGTTGGCGAATAAACGAGTTATATCTGTTGTGTTTGAAGTATTGTGGCAGAATTGTCTTGCTCAACTTGATGGAGTCCACGACAACGATGCTCAATCCACTGTTACTCCACTCGATTACCTCAGTGTTGTTTACATCAGTTAGAATGGCATATAACTTGCGTATAAAGCCAGTAGCCTGATATTCAACCCTGTCGAGAGTTGGAGATGGTGTGGCATCAGGTTGTGCTGGGAGTGGAACTGGAAGTGGCAGTAAAGGTAGAAGTGGTGGTGAAAGTGGCGACAGTGGAAGTGATGACGCGCTGGATTTATTGGATGCAGTGACTGCAGTGGCGGTATTTGTGCGAGTGTGGACATCAACAGTTGGGAGAACAGTAGCGGCTTTGGAGCGTGCCATTGTGGTCAAGTTGAATGAGTTTATCTAACTCTGTTTCTTTGTGTTTGTTGTTGAGTTGTTGGATCGATGGAAATGAGAGAAGTGAAGTGAGGTGATGCGATATGAAGTGAAGAATAGACGCGACCTTGGAGGGGACGAGGATGGCACTCGCCATCTGTTATACGTTCGGTTACTGCACAAATGTTTGAAGCTTGACACACGGGAGTTGGTCTCCTGGAGAAGTATTTTTGCACACGCCGGTTCTTTGTTCACATCGCCTCCTTGACAATTTCTGTCAGTGCCACATTGAATTTCTACAATCAATGAACAAATGTGCAGAAAGCTGAAGAGACACAAGTCACCCTGGTATCGCTTCTCGCATACTATTGATGCATTCTGACGAGTTCATATGATAAACGAAAGAAGGTATTTTTTAAACAAAAACAAAAGCGAACTAATACTTAGAGTGATGCTTACTTATTGTTGCTGTTGTTGCTGTTGCTGTTGTTGTTGATGATTTTCATTGATTGTTTGCTGCATCGCATCAAGTCTGATTCTAAGTTCTCGAAGCTCTTCATACAATTCCTGATTGCTTGGACCTTGCTGCGATTGCTGCGATTGCTGCGATTGCTGTTGAGACTGTTGAAGTTGCTGAGGCTGCTGAGATCGATGTTGTTCCTGCAAGAATTGTAAGAACGGTTTCATTGGATCATTATCGGCAATTTGCATTCCATTTGTGATATCTGCAACTGGAATCAGTCGGATGCCACTGTGAGAATGACCAAATTGGCTGGCATTAGCTCCGTGAGTTGCACTCACACATTGTCGATGTGGAAGGTGCATGCGATAGTGATTGGCAAGCACATCGGCCAGTGTATCATGCACACCATCCTGGTGGTCACCAGCTGTTGCGCTAGCAATATTGGTTGCGGTCTGAATGTCATCCTCCTCAGTTTGGTCATCAACTGCAGCATGTGGAGCATCGCGCGGTATCATGCGAGGCAATGGATGCAAAAGTGGTTGTAGTTCATTGGCATCAGCGGCATCAACAGCTGCGGGCAGAGGTTGATCGACGGCAGGCTGAGCATGCTGTTGCTGTTGATGTTGTGGAGGCTGTTGTTGTGGAGGTGGAGTGGTAGTCTGTGGCTGTGTAGGGGTTGGCTCAAATACAGATCTTCTACAAGTTGGGCAGGATTGTTGACGTTCCAACCAGCCATGTAAGCATCTATAATGGAAAATGTGACCGCAGGGAAGTCTCTTTGGAACGCGGGATGCATTCTTCTTCTTTTTCTTCTCGTTTGCGTTGTGTTCAGCTCCATTACGCCCTTGATCTCCATCTCCATCTCCATCTTCAATGTTAACAGCAGGCTGCATTTCTTCTCTACAAATGATGCAGGTTCTGTCTCTTAACTGATTCATTTCATCTGCGAGTACATCTGTGTAACGTTCTTTCATTGCCTTTTCAGCCTGTCTAAATCTAATCACATCCAATATCTTTGTAACAAATGACTTCAGACTCACATACAAATCACGTATGATATGAATGGGTAATCCATAGTTACTAACTATAACGGCAAAGAACACAATGTATGCAGCAGCCTTGAAAAACTCTGCAATGATATCAATGATGGCTAGTGAGATAGTCTTGTGTTCCCATGGATCTGCATCTTCCATCTGAACATCTCCAGGATTGCCATCGGGATCATTCAATGCCTCAGCCATGTCTCGATTGAAGTTTTCGAGAGATTGCTGGACTCGCTTTGATTCAACTCGCGCTGCATAAACCATCACTGCTGCTTTGCAAATAGTTGCACACATTGTCACCAGTAATATTCCATACTCAAATGCGAATACAATCATAATTCCAGATCCACTCACGCTAACCGAAGTCGCTGCATACATTAACTCAATGAAATCATGGAATGCCAGCACTGGAAGAACAACATACAATCTGCACTGAATCCACAAGTCAATCAGACTCTTTATCCATCTAACAATGAATATCTGCCCAATTCCACCGCCATTATTCAGCTGATCAACTTGATTTGCTCCTCCTCCTCCAACGCCAATGCCACCGCCACCTACAGCCAAGTGCTCAGCACGAGCAATGGCATCTGCAATGGCATCCGCATCTTGCACATTCACTCCATCTCTTGCACCACCACCGACAGCTACAGCGTCCAAATCGAGGCCGAGTCCAATAAACTCAACTCTATCCTCAGCCAACCAGTGGAATATTTTGCCAATAATTAATACAACAAACATTGCCATGAAGACTCCATCAAATGAGTCTCTAAACATTGCCATTGCCAATATACTCTCTGTGATTGCAAACCAGATTCGTTCATTCAATCTCTCAACCTCCAGTGCACGCAGCTGTCCAAAGAATATCCAGCGCCATGCATCATATGCCAGATAGGTTACCGAAAGTGCAAAGTTGAGGAGAATCAGCCACGCCGCTGCAGAGTTTGAAAGTACAATTGACGCCTGGTAAAACTGACCGTGTCGCTCACGATATGCGAGAAGTGTAACCGCGGCTGCTACTGCTGTAGATGCAGCGCAGTACAATAGGGATCGAAGCATCTTGCTGTGACACGCTATCAACTAGACGATCGACTCGACTCGAGGGAAGAATAGAGAACAAAAGAATGAATAGAGAATGAAGAACAACAATAACTACGCGTCGCAACAGAAACCAACACGAAAGCTCAGAAACACGAGAGCTACTCGATTCAATACCAATAACAGCAGCAGCGGCAGCAGTAACAGCAACTGCAACAACAACAAAAAAGAGGCAATATAATAAAAGTGCGGGCTGTTTGCGGCAAAAGAGTGGCAGACAAAGCCAACAGAATTGTGACACTGACTCGAGTCAATTTCTACGTGCATTGTCCTGATTGGTCAATTCTTGCTTAATTTACTTTCTTAGCAAAGAAACAAGCCAAAGCTAAACCACAGAACACAAACGAGTAGAGTATAATTCATTCTCTTCTACTATGGTTTTAGCTCTTATATATATATATATGCTTATATATGCTTTTTATATTTTTATTGTTTTACAGCTTTTCACATTCTGCAACCAGGCGTTCAAAGCTAAAGTCGGGCGAGTTGGTGTTAAACTGTTCAACCAGTCTGGCTTGATCGCTACCCTCAGCACTGATCACATAGAAACGCTGCATCATGCTAACCAGGAAACGCGCTGCGTCAACTGTCAGCAATGCGGCGCCGGTATTGGCATCTGCAGTCTCAGCCACCACTGTTCTCTCACCGCGCATTAATACAATGTCCTTGTCTTTGGCGAGCTCAGTGTAGAATGTCAGAGTCAAATGCGGGCGTGCACTGGCTCCCTTAGCCTTGTACTCTGCAAGAGATGTAATAAAGCACTGGTTGAACTGGAACTGCAGATAGTAGACGTCCATGCCTTCAGAGCTGGATGCAGCGTCTTGATTGTTGCTGCTAGACTCAAACGAGAGACCTTCAGGCTGGTTGACAGAGCGTGGGAGGGGCAGTACAAACAATGGGTGTTTGGTAGAGCGCTTCGACTGGCGAGCATACACATCGGCCGGGATAACCGCCGTCAATGCCACAGGATTAGATGCATGGAACTCGTTCCAAATGTGAGCAATCGCCTCCGGAGTCTCATTGCGCAGCTTATCCAAATGCACAATTGAACTCAAAGACTGTTCGCCCTCATCCTTTTCACTCTTTGTTCCCGCAACTTTAATGGTACCCTTGTTGGCACTCGCAGCTGCCTCGGACGTTGGTTTCTGGATTGGAACCTTCATGTTCTCCTGCTCTCTCTTCTTTTCCAGTGCCCGTCTTTTCAGCTCGTCTACTGTGATACCCTCGCGCTCTGCAATCTCCTTCAGCTTATCAGCATACTTGGCTTCGTAATCAGTCGCCAAATTGGCATGGCCGTGCGCCTGAACAAATGCAGCTGATCTCCGCCAGAATGCATTCGCCCAAACTGACGATGTGAATGCCAGTGGAGTGACATTGGTTGGAAAGGCATGTGATGCCATACGGTGACCAAACACTCGGCCGGAAGTGTAGATATTTGGGCGACCTGCAGAACCGCGGATACCATTGCCAGTCGCTGAAGAGGAGGAAGAAGAGGAGGAAGAAACTGCGGCGGAAGCAGGGGTGGAGGCAGAAGTGGCAGCAACCGAGGTGGTGCTCAGACTCGCAGCCTTCTGGAGCGTTGCTGACGTTTGTTTCGAAGTGGACATCCTGGCAATCGCAAGCATGATCTCTAGTCGTCGTCGGGAGGAAGGAAAAAAAAACACTCAATCTTGCTTTTTTGTAACTTTTTTTGTAACTTTTTTTTGTTTTTGTATAATTTTTTTTCAGCCAAAATTGGAAGGAACATTTGGGAGTGAATTGGATTCAGGAACCGCATTCATGTCTGTGCATATTCGCACTAACACTGTGCATTGTGTCCAGAGCCAGACTATTTATAACCTATATCCGGAGGTTAGTGTTCGTATGCAATTTGCAGATGTCCTCGCGTGCGTACTTTGAACTTCACCTAAATATTTGACTCCAGCTGACTATCGCAATTGCCTCTCGATCTAGTAGTGCACATCCTCCTCCACATGGTGCTCATATGAGCAGCAACTAACTTATGGAAACTATAAAGCTCCCTTACTTAGCATTCGCCTTCAACCTTCAACCTTTACCACATTTCCAACCTTCAACCTTTGTCACATTTCATACCCTCAACCTTTGTCACATTTCATACCTTCAACCTTTGTCACTTTTCAAAGTTTACACAGTGTTTCAATAATGCCTATGAAAGCAAAGACTCGCAGTGCTAAACAACAAGATCCAAGTCCAGTCCAGCCCTTGGTGGAGATTGAAATGGGTGTCCAGACATCCATCGATGCCATTCTTGCTCATAGTTACAAGCAAGACCGTCAATACTCAGATATGGTTCAACTTGATTCATCTGTCAAAGTCATTTCATCATACTTGAATCGCAAAGATTGTCCGAATCGCTTCGACAATGCACTGAAATGGGGTGCGAGCGAAGCGCTGTTCTTGATCATACTCACCTGTCATCATGAGACACTGAAGGATGTGTTCCTTCACGCATGGTATGGACTCCGAGTTCTTATAAAAGGAACCGGCACATCTGTTCGCAGCATATTAATCGAGTTGGAGGAGCACGGTACATCTGCAATGCAATATGCAATCACTGAAGCAAAGCGAGTTAAGGTTCAGTTAGGATTCTATAAATGCAAACTTTAGTAAAAGTAAAAAATAAGAATAAGAATAAAAAATAAAAAATAGAAACAACTTTAAAACAGAAGTACTAATAAGTGCAACCAAAAAATGTGCTTCAATCAACAAGCTGCGCCTTTTCGATTGGAGGCAATCCAGTCTCAATAACTTGCACCTCATCCTCCAGCGAGATGCTACCACCAACATCCAACGACATTGCATTGACGCCAAAGCATGCACTAAACTTGGCGCCTGAATCAACACGTCGGTACCCAATCAATGTTCTCTGTGGTTCGTGACCCTCGCGCTTGCCAGTATCCGGGTCAGTGTTGGGCAGCTCGCAGCGGCTGCAGCGACAGTTGACAAAGAACTTTTGAGAACCCAATCCAAACGTAATCAGGCGCCAGTCATCCTCTTGGAACGCACTGCCGCCATCAACCAAGATGTTGGTGCGGAAGTTGCGATGGCTGACCTGGCGCAAGTCCTTGTCGGAATAGAACTGCTTGTCGGGAGCTGGTGGCGATTCGTCATCGTCATCAGCGGCAACAGCATCAATGGCAGCGCTGGTCTCAGTGTCCAGCGCAGCCTTCTGAGAGGCAGCAAGCGCCTGCTTCTCAGTGAGCTTGGCATTAAGATCATCAATCGAGGCCTGAGAAATGATCAGGAACGGGAATCCATCGGCATATGCAGTCTGTGACTCGTAGTCAACCAGATCAGCCGGTGGCTTGTTCTTGATCAATGGTCGCACAACATCCGGGTACTTGACAAACAGCTTGTACTCTTCAAATTTGGCTGGTGCACTCGACGTATTGAATGCACCCGGATGGTTGATGACTTTGGTGACCCACTCGGTTGCATCCGTGCTGACTTCCACTCCAGTAACCGTGCTCTTCCACACCTTGAACTTCTCAACGCGCGGATCCTCCTCAGTCAAGCCATTGAAATCATGAAACAATGGCACTCTCAGCTCGGGAATCTCCTCTGCCGTCGAGCCCAGCTGCTCATGATCAACCGTTAGTCGCAGATATCCGCGTTCAAACACACCAACAAACGCGCTTCCATCATCTGCAACAACATTACCGCCCTTGACAACCGTAATCTCGCTCGCTGCGGCAGATGGAGGGAATACAATCTCAGGCTTTATCAATGCAAGGACGGGGTGGGAGCGCTGAGTAACGAACTTGTTGTCGCGTCCGCGCACAATAATCCAGTTGCGGTCAAATTGGAACCCAGTCTTCTCGACAAGACCGCGCTCGAGCGAGATGCCGGCACAGCTTTTAATGGGGTAGATGTACAACCCTGACACGGCGATCTTCGACTGCGTAGCGCCCATGTAGACGTGAATATTCGCGAGGAGTGTGTATGAATAGATAAAGAAAGAAAGAAAGAAAGAAAGAAAAGGAGAAGGAAGACAGTGGTTGCTGTCGCTGTTGTCGCTGTTGTTCAGTAAAGTCGCTAGCTGACAAAGCCAAGGAACATAGCAAAACAACAATTCGTCATCGCCACCGGAACTGATGACAAACAAGCAAAAAAAAACAAAGCTGATGATACCAGCCACCTTCAAGCTTTGAACACAACTTTGCGGTGGCATTCCTCGGATAGTTCGGTAACTCATTCAAAAGAACGCTAAAATGAGCATTTTAAACGAAAAGAAAAAGAAAAATGAGAATGGTGCCTTTGCGTGTTTATGTGAGGCAAACGCGAACCGACGAGATGCCATTCGGGAGCTCGGGATGGTTTGCAAGGTTCCAGGCGAACTGCGGTTTCTTGAGTGGCCAAGTTGGATTCGCACCCTGGCAGTTTGGCTCTGAGTAGAAGGCGATGCAGCCCTCGTTCTGGTTGTCCCATCTGGCCGACAAGACTCTCTTGGAGAAGTCATTCATGTTGACACAGGAGCAGAAGCCGGGCTTGGCATCGTACTGGAAGTTGCGTTCTTCGCCAAAGTAGACGGTTTTGCTGTAAACAGTGAACTGTGCAGCGGAAACAACGGAGTGGGAAACTGCCAGAACGGCAGCCGTGGCAAGGGTAGCAAACTGGAACTTCATTTCTGGGGTAGAAGAGGAGGGAAGACGGAATGTAGAGAAAGAGAGACGTGGCCAGCAGAAGAAGGTGAGGCGGAGGACAGTAGAGGCAGTAGAAGCAATAGGGGAAGTAAAGGCAGTGAGTCGACTCAGCTGGTTATATCACCCTGCTCGAATCGCAGCTATGTGATCGGAGTGAAAGAGATATCACTTCTTCCTTCCAGCGTGTCCCCAGAATCTATTAGGTCCCAGGCCGATTCTTGCCATAAGCTATTTCTGCACAGCATGCACCCAGTCGTGATCGAAGGGAATCGAGCCATGAATAGGATCTGGGTGCATTCGTCACGGCTAATACCCGACCTCTGAAATCGATATCGGTGCAACTCTCCAACTCGATGAATATAACGAGCTCCGCGCGCTCGTCTTCATGAAAGGATTCTCCTCTGTCCGTCAACCTCGTCTCTACCTCTTCTCCCCCGCCTGCTTTCTCTTTATCTCTCTATTTCTAGTGGCCATCGACACCAATGAAGCTCCAGCTCACTTCTCTTGCCACGCTCGCTCTCGCCAGCTCGCTTGCCTCTGCTGCCCAAGTTGTTCTCTTCAGCGAGAAGACGTTTGGTGGTGACTTGCAGCGCATCCAATACCAAGTCCAACCCGGTTTCTGCACCTGCATCAGCCTTGGCCAGTTCGACAACCGCGCAAAATCGGCAGCCTGGGATCCGGAGGAACAAGGTGCCATTGGCTTTTACACCACTCCAAACTGCCAAGGCGGCGAGCATCCCACTTGGCCATTGAAAACAACAGACTGGCCACTTGGGTTCACCGATGAGCAGATCAAGAGCGGTATCTCATCCGTCCGCGTCTGCCGTACTTAAAACAAACAAACAAACAAACAAACAAACAAACAGAGAACTGTTAAAAGTCTTTAATTACCACGCTCGAGTGATATTTCGTCGAACATATTCTGCGCAGTAGTTGTTGGTGGCTTGCTTTTTGCTTTTGAGAAAAGACAGCAAAACTCATCACAAACACTGCTCCCTCTGAATCTAAAAAACGATCTGCATCTCAACCGCAGCCAACTCCTGTCTAGACAGTGTTGATAATAACAGGATGCCGAGTCTAGTAACTGATTACAGCTCACTGTTTAAAAACAATGTTCATTTGAAAATTCAGTTGGATGGTAAGTTCGTCAAAGCGTGCAGCGAATGGGTAAACGCTGGTGATGACGTAGATAGGCTATTCACGAGCACCGACAGTATTGAGGACGCGTCGATATTCGTTTGGAATGGTAGAGGTTGCTCTGGCTATATGATGGTTCATGCAGAGTGTGACGAAGAAGAGGAGGACAACACAATGTTTGAGTTGGTGGATGTGGTGCCATTAGATGGATTGCTGGTCCAAAGTGCCGACAATGGGGATTATGGATTTGATATAGTGAATGGCAGTCCGCATTTCGGATGGAATGCTGCATGGAAAACCGGAACTGTATTAAATGAAGATGATGAGGAGATTGAAATGGAATACATTGTGGTGGACTATAAATGTGATGAAGATAGTGAAACGGAATGTACTGTGCCTAATCAAGAACACGGTAAAATGGTACTTTGGAAATGCGAGTGTCCTTATAAATGCGAGCCTACAGAGTTCAAGAAGTATAAAAGCGATATGATGCTAGAGCCATTATGTATATATCAATACTGTCGCATTTCTGTAGATGGATTATATCTGCGACTGAGCGAAGATGGGGGTGTCTTTACATCAACAACAGATGCTCAAATGTCATCATTTTTTAAATGGACTCCACTTGAAGAGTGGTCGGATTCCGGAACTCTACAGGTGTTTTCAGGTTTGCAGCTGGTTGATGTTGGAGAGGAAAATGGGCTTATGAAAGTTGGAATAAAGTCGATTCTGGAAGTGACACGTGGTGATACGTTTAAATTAGGGTTTAATATGCAATGGAACGATGACTCGATATTAGTAACCAATTGCAAGAATGGCAATGTGATCATCTGGAGCTATTAAACTATAGTATAGGTTTTTTAAATACAAAATCAGCCAGCTTTACTTTCCTCACCTTACTGCAATGGCAAAGCACGCTTGGCTGTTATACATTAATAATGGCTTTAAAGAAAACTTAAATTGAGATTGAATTAAACCTAATAATCGTATTCGAGCGGCATTTCATCAGGCACTTCGAGTGGATACTCTTCCAAATCAGCGAGAGCCAAGTCCGCTGGTTCGTGAGTGTAAACGTCGGCCAGATTCAGCAACCACATCAAGCTCAACTTGTCACTATCACTAATGTTACAAGACTGAAGCACGAGCTGACAAACTTCCATGCCGTCACATTCAATAAACATTTTCGGGCCGGTGATTAACTCATTCTGAATTGTGAGTATTTCCATAAGGATATCGAACGGGGCAGAGAGAGCATCTGTCCAGAATATTGAAGAGTACCGCAAAATGTTAACCACAGCCAGCATTACGAGTGGTTTACCATTGTACTGGAGGCTAAAGAGATGCGATATTGTGGCTGATGTGCTTGCAGCTCCAAAGTCATCACGCAGGAAAATACTCTGAAGAACAGTGGACGCAAAGTCTACAGCAACATATGAGACTGGAGGACAGACTTGCTTGAGGATGCTAGACAGAGCATTGTGCTTTGTGATGTAGTTCAGAACTGAATTGACATCTGGGAGAATCGACATAATTTCAGCCAATAAATAGTCCAAATGTTGATTACAGCGATCGATACGATACAAAACAACCCGATCCTCATAGCTGCGTGTAATATATGGAAGATAGGCTGCTGATTGTAGGGCAATACCCAAACCATGTGATTGTGATTTTTTAATAATAGTTGACAAAGTGCGGCACGCTTTCTTGGAGTAGTGGCTGATGGGAGCAAATGCGAGCTTGTAGAGTAGTTGAATAATGCCAGTCTCCATTAAGCTATTCAACAGTGTGTCCGATCTTACATGATACTGAACATGGTCAAGGATAGAATTGTACACACTGAGTGGCAAGTGTGACTGTACTATATGGCGCCCGAGCAATTTCGTAAGTGTCGCTGTGGTGTCTGCTGTGTCCATAGTCAAGCTCATTCGTGTATTGTTGAATCTGCCAATACATATCAACGCATCAACTGATTTACTGAGATAGATGCTCGGGTCACTGCGGTCGAGTGCTATGTTTCTGAACATTGATTTTGGGTAACGAGCGAGGAACTCCTTTATAACAGATGTTCGGTAGCGAGCAGCATGAATCATGTCCAATATAATACCTAGAGATTTGGCTCGCACAGCTGGAGGGTTTGATACATTCGCCAGATCGAGTAATTGAGCATATTCTGATGCTGCAACGAGAGTTTGTTTATGGCATTTATGGCAAAACTCGGTCCGGCACAAGTGGAATGATATGTCATCGAGTGCTGCAAATTGATCATGAATGGATGCTGTTGTTGATGATGTTGATGTTGTTGATGATGTCGATGCTGTTGATGATGATGATGAGGTGAGTGCTGATACCAATTGCCGACTAATCTTTTTTGCCATCATATTACTGACCATGTCGGAGTGCTGTAAGAAAGCAAGTGGGATGGCTCTTTGCCGCACAAACTCTGCTGGTGTAAGTCGTTGAATAGTCCGATCGATGAGCTTGATGATACTATTGCTGACCCTTGTAATCTCTGTGATACGTTGCTCTTGTAGCTGATCATAACGATCGAACTCCTCATTGCTGACAGGAATTGGTGCCAGAGCTGGAACATGCAAAGGAACTTCGACATGCTGCTCCTCTGGAGGGTGAAGTGTATGATGCTCTTGGAAACTCGAGCGGAGTTGAATCAACAAGCTAAGGATGCAAAGTAATGTGGGTTTGGGAATGTCGCTGTTGTTGTTGTTGTTGTTGTTGTTGTTGTTGCCACTTTTGAGATTTGCAGATATAGCATCAAGTAACCCTTCACGGATGAGTTCAAATGAAATGCGGCCGTCACTATCCAGTAATGTCATCAATAAACTACAGTTGTTTCGCAGCACCAATTGATCACGAAGATCTCTAATGCCATTGATAAGAGCTGCAGATGCTTTGCTGATTGCGAAAGTACCAGCCAACTCCAAAACTCTATAATTACCATTAGAGGAGAGTGAATCAAGTTTAGCTATGTCGCTTTGTCCAAAGTCACCAACCTTGCCCATCAGCCATGTATAAAATCCACAACGTGTCATCCTATATCTGCATATTAAATCGACATCTTCCCAGAATTGAGTGCGACCAGGTTTATACTTCCACAGTCGCTCGTTCATCAAGCTGTTCGCTGCATGGATCATACATTTCTCTACCATTGTAGACACTCCATCAGTCAAGAATAACCCGCTAATACTATGAATGCACAAAAGTAACAAGCTACGAGCATAGACTGCAAAATAAAGAGGCTCAGACATGATCTTGTCGAAAGCAGCTAATATTTTCTCAAATACAGGTGAGATGACATGCATCAGGGTTGATCCACGATATGTAGACAGTACTGACTTTGTTAAGTGCAGTGCACGAAGTCTAACAAGTATATTATCATGATTTATGACCAGTTCCATGAGGTGAGGAGTGGTCGATATCAATGCTGAGTTGATGACGGAAGGATAATATGGTGAGACAGAGTATTTGAGGAATAACAGATGCGATGCGAGATAACGGTCGCCTATTGGTGTACTAATCTGCTTGATGATGCCAAGCATAAAACCAACACCATCATCTGTAGAACTACAGCTGGCCAAACAATATCCAACAATCTGTCCACAGGAATCTGCTAATGTGAGGAGAGTCTCTGGATGCCTGCGGATGAACGAATAAACAACAGTGTAAATTCTACTCCGAATTGTGACAGGCATATCAATGTCCGAGCGAACATGGCAGATAGAATCCAATAACTCAATCACATATAAGCAAAGCTGCTGACTATCCTCGCCAACAAGAATTGATAAAGCGATATCAATGATACCACTATCAAGAGCCATCAGCAGTGGAATCGACTCAAATCGAGCTAAAAGGGAGAGAGTATGGATCACCATGACGCGTGACGGAGGTTCATGATTACTGTGCATGCAGCTAACCAGCGATCGAGCCAATATTGCTGGTACAGCTTGAATTTCATGTCTCTCAAATTTGGGAATGGTTGAAAACACAGATAACTGATGAGAATCTAGCCGCTCTATATTGGAGATGTAACACCAAAGAGTCATTATTAAGCGCTTGACACACTTTGAGTCACAAGAGGTCAAACCTGAATCAATATTGTTGAATGCAACCACCACACAATCGCTTTCATTCCCAAGTATACACACTAATGCCAGTAAAAGACGACTCGCAGCGTAAATTGGATCATGCAAAGAATACGACAGGAGATGATTCTGTACATAATCTACTGTTTGATTAAGAAGATTGCGACACAGTGAAGTGGGAAGTTGGTCAATAACAAGGGAAAGTACATACATTGCCCACGTATTCAACTCGATGCGGGATGGAGAGACAGGTGGCTGTGCTACTAAAGAGATGAGCCATTGCAGAGACACTCCAGAAACTGTATTATTGTAGACCAAGAGAGTATTAGCGTGCAACTCACTCCAATTGCGCAGAGCCAAAGCAGCTGTTTTACCACAAGAATGGCCGGTTAACTCTATCAGCAAGTCAGAGAACATAGGGATTACGGAGCGAGCAAGAAAAGTGAGTCGATGACTATTGCGGAGCTGCAGATATGTTTTGAGCAGCTGGAGCAGACAGATGAGACGAGGCGAGCATGCTGATGATTGCGAGGATGACTCGGCCAGAGTAGCGCGGATATGTACTAACATGTCACGTGCAAATATGTCAGCAGTAAAGAGTCTACGGAAGTGAGGGCTGCAGTCAGTGAGCATCCAAGCTGCCTTCATGAGATTAAGACATGAGTTTGGAGACTGAATTGCATTTATGGAAACTAACGCGATGAACTCCTTAAGTGAATTGTAGATGTCTATTGCTTGTTCACCAGACAACACAGCAGTGTCATTCTTTTCCAGATGGAGTGCAATAATATGTAAACATGAAGAGCGAAGTAAGTGGGACGATGATGTAGATGTGAATACTCGCAGCAGATGTGACAATCCATCTGACGACATGAACTTTGACTGAACACCTGCATGATTGGATAATAGATGGCCAAGGCATTCCAACGCATGCATCTGATGAGCAACGCCAACTCCACTTGACTGACCAATGGACGTGTTGATTAGACGATCAACAAAGCCAGACTCCACGACAATAGATTGTACATCGCTAGAACCATCCATTAAAAACGCAGCCAGCAGTTCTGTGACAAGTGCTGGATGCAGTGTCTCTAGCTCAATGACTCGCTTAACGACGCGCGGCTGGTCAAGTGCCAGAGACAAGCCATTCTTGAGGAACTTCAGCAGTCCATACAAACTAACCATCACGGTGTACGTAGTATTGCTGTCATTGCTCATTATCGCTGCCACAAAGAGCTTCTCAAGTCGCTCAATGTAAACCTCCACTATGTTCAAATCATTGTCTGCAGGCACGGTTTGGGCAACAAACAGCACCAGATGGCTTCGGATAGTGTCATTCATTTTATCAGCAGACTCCAGCATGTTGAATGCATAATCAATCAAGCTGGTTTGATACGAGTGCCTGACTATAACTGCAAAGTGGCAAAGATTGGACAGTATTAAAAGTCCGTCAAGAAAAGCTGGATGACCTGTGCCAGACTTTACAATGTCGCCAATTGCGACTGCAACTTCATGCAGCCAGATGTCGGATATGGGTACATTGCAAATAAGAGTTGAGGAAAAGAGAGCAAACACATGTGCTGCAGCTGATACCACGTCAATGTCACCAGATGATACAAAGCCAGCGATGTTGTCCATAAACTCAGGTACTCGTATCAATGCTTTTGACCGAGCGACATATTCACTGTACTCCGTGTCAAACGGCACAAGTAGATTGAGTGAGGTTTCCTGCCAGGGTTGATGTGTCTCTGGCAGTGCCGTTTCGAGCCACGAGCGCAGCGATCCCAGCGACTGCAACTGAGACGCACAGTCACCAGCCAACCCAGAACAGAGATCACAAGCTGTTACCAGCAAGCTGCAGCAGTCTGTCATTTGTTGTTGACGATTGCGGCTGCTTTGTTGTTGTTGTTTGGTTGAATTGTGTGACTGTAATAAACAAACAACAGATCAAAGAAACGCGAAAGTTAACCTTGTAACTGTCCTCTATGCTGAGCTTGACTCATTACATTGATTGGTTGCATCAATTATAGGGATTGTAGTCTCCATCCATATCTGATGCTTGACTGGATACCTGCCCAAATTCAACCGGTATTCATCATGGGAGAGTTAGAATAGTTTGCAAACGTATTCAAAGATCAAAGTTTAGAGTTTAAAGTAACAGGGTGATTAAACGTGTCAGCAATTGCTGTGCGGCATTGTGAGAGCCGAGAATGGGATCTCAAGCAGTGGAAGGAACCTCAGAGATGAAAGCTGTTTCTAATCAACGCGCAGAGCGCAGTCAGGTGAAACACGGATATTTAGCTGAAAGTGCATCATCGGCGATATTCAGACGGGACTTGGTCAGTATGGCACCTGCACATCAGCGAGCAACAGCACATTGACATTGACAATGGATAATGGACAATGAATGAATGAGTGGAGATGTCAGTAAACACCAGTGTTCAGCACAACTACAACTGCAGCAGCAGATGTGGTAGTGGAGTGGTTGGGGGCTCAGGCCAAAGGCAAAAAGCTCTGTATCGATCATAATGATTCTGAAGCAGAACTGACTTATAGAACTTGAGGCTCATCATTGCAGCAGCCGCGCAGCAGGC